>CBVK0100005987.1:0-15123 GCA_900067695.1 Picea abies
GTGGTATAAATCTGTAATAAATTATAATTTTTTGTTGTTTAAATTGTATTTTTGAGTGTAAAAATGGATTTAGAAATGGGTTCAATTTTATTGTTGTTTAAATTGTATTTTTAAATGCAGAAATGGATTCAGCCACTTAAATCTGCAGACAAAACAATTTCTTTTTAAAGAATTTCAAATAAATATATTCCAAAAATATTCCATTACAAAATTAAAACTCAAAACTGCACACAACGATTTCTGACAAAATTTCAAATAATTATCTCCCAAAAATATATATTAAAAATATTATGATTTTATTTAAAAAAAGCTTTTACAAATTTAAAAATATATATTTTATTATTTTATATAAAAATAAATTATAATATTTATTTGTTATTTTATTATTTTTATTATAATTTTCTTATAATTAATAAGAGCTTTTTTACCTGTAGCTTTCAATCTAAAAGATAAAGCATGTTTACCTGTATAAAATTATTTCAAAAATAAGACATGTATTTTTATAAATTTATTTCTTTGTAAGTTATAGGTTTTAATCTTAAAGATATTGTATGTGTATTTTTATAAATTTAGATTGGAAAGCTAAGGCATGTGTATTTTTTAGAAATATATGTAATTTTTTAGAAAAAAATATAATTTCTTAACCATTAAGTTTATTTAATTTTATTTTTTTTCAATTATAATTATATCATTTAATTCACTAAAAAATAAAAATATTTTTAACATTACTTTTATGTATTTTAGTATTTATTAATTTTTATAAATATATGTGATCTTTTAAAAAAAAATTATTTTTAACCATTTAGTTTATTTAATTTTTTGTTATTTGAGATGTGATGGCTCTGGATTCAAGAGCTGTGTATGAAATAGCTTGTATATCAATAACTGTGTATCAAATAGCTTGCATCTTTTTGTGATCTTTTTACTGGATTCTGTGGTATAAATCTGTAATAAATTATAATTTTTTGTTGTTTAAATTGTATTTTTGAGTGTAAAAATGGATTTAGAAATGGGTTCAATTTTATTGTTGTTTAAATTATATTTTTGAATGTAGAAATGGATTCAACACTTAAATCTACAGACAAAACAATTTCTTTTTAAAAAAATTTCAAATAAATATATTCCAAAAATATCCCATTACAAAATTAAAACTCAAAACTGCACACAACAATTTCTGACAAAATTTCAAATAATTATCTCCCAAAAATATATATTAAAAATATTATGATTTTATTTAGAAAAAGTTTTTACAAATTTAAAAATATATATTTTATTATTTTATTTAAAAATAAATTATAATATTTATTTGTTATTTTATTATTTTTATTATAATTTTCTTATAATTAATAAGAGCTTTTTTACTTGTAGGTTTCAATCTAAAAGATAAAGCATGTTTACTTGTATAAAATTATTTCAAAAATAAGACATGTATTTTTATAAATTTAATTTTTTAAGTTATAGGTTTTAATCTTAAAGATATTGTATGTGTATTTTTATAAATGTAGGTTGGAAAGCTAAGGCATGTGTATTTTTTATAAATATATGTGATTTTTTAAGAAAAAAATATAATTTCTTAACCATTAAGTTTATTTAATTTATTTAACCATTAAGTTTATTTAATTTTATTTTTTTTCAATTATAATTATATCATTTAATTCACTAAAAAAATAGAATATTTTTAACATATTTTATTTTTTTAAATAAAAAAGTGGAACCTGCTATATTAGATAGACAAAAAAACTTTTACAGAGTATACAAAAGAGTAGGTGCTATATTAGATAGACAAAAAAACTTTTACAGAGTATACAAAAGAGTAGGTCTGATATCATCCAAAATGCTGCCGATTATCAGAAACCAGCATAGGAGGAGGGCGAGTAGAAGTAGCATGATAAAACATAAAAACAAAGTAGCATATGTCTTGCCCGGGGGAAACCAGGACAGATGTCTATGGTCTAAATACACATAAAACAGTAACATAATGAAACTAAGAACCAAGAGAGCATAAAAACCTAGGTGCCTGGTGACCTGTCATCTGTCATCCTCTCTAGTCTGTCGCGTGGACCCTGCCAGGATGGCGAATGCTTGCACGCAAAGGGGGCATTTCCGCTTAGCTGGAGCATTGGAAAAGGCATCGAGAAGCATGTCCATGCGCTAGCCCATGAGGAGGGCCCGATGCTCCAGGTCAGACAAGTGGCCACGAAGGTCGAACATTAGAGCCAAGTGCTCTTCCCGGATGAGTGAGCCATGCATGCTGCCACCCATGTCCACCGCCACTCCAATACCTGCGTCGAATACCCTCTGCTCTGCATTAGCCTCTGCACTCTTCGTGCCTGCTTCATTCACCTGAATGTCATGGCAGCTGCAATTGTCGTCACCAGGCTAGGGGATTTCTTCCACAATGCAGCCGGGGGTATCATCTACCTGTGTCGGAGTGGGTCTGCGTTTCTCCCTATGGGTTGCCGCAGTGGCGCGGGTGTTCTCTATAATCGACAGGTCCTCCATGAATGGGTCTTCCACCACTATGTAGGGGGGAAACTCCTCCTCAATACCAGCTTCCTGCAGGGCTCCCGACGTATTAGACTTGACGTCTCAGTTGCATCCAGCTCCAGGTTCAGCAATGGTGGCAAGTCGCGCCAATTTCTCTGCCCTGGCTTTCTTCCGAAGAGTGGATGTCGCCAGAGCCGAGGCGCGTTCCAATTGCTCCTTTCGACGCCGCTGCGCCTTATGCGCCTCCCAGACCGCGCCACGGCGAGGTCTACCTCTCTTTCGAGCCATGGTGAAGGAACAGAGCAATTGCAGGTGAAGGAAGATGAGCCAGGATGAGAGCAGTTACAGGTGCGAAGCACAAGCAAGCCAAATTTGTCTCGATACGCTCAGAAAGAAATACAACGAAAATACAGAATGTCGGGGCACGATGAATGCTGGACCGCACCAGAGTGTCCAAGCTATAAGCAAAGCCGAGGCAGGTGCAGTCCCGCTCTGTCCGAGAAAATTGAAAACCAAATGATCAGGAGCCGAGGTCACCCGCCCACACTTAACCCTTGCCATCCCGGGAGCACTGAGTTCGTAAATGATCGCGCGAGGGAGAGGTCCCTCCGTCCTGCAACTACAGCTATGGTCGTCCCCCATCGTTAATACAGACTCGTGGGTGGCGACCATCGACATTTATGCCTAGGCTGAGTGTGAGTTCACCTGTATCCATGGAACTACGTGTCACCCCATCCGGGGCTATTTCCCTTTTACTCTTGTTTGTGTAAAACATTATGAATTGCATGGTGTTTTGATTCATAGTTAGTGTGGGTTATATGCTTAGGATATGTGTTAGTTTCAATTCCTCTTGGGTTTATTGTGTTTCATTATCTCTACTCCAATTTAGTCAAACATTTAACATTTGGTTGCTTTGAGCAATAGAGGGAGCTATTGTTCCTCAATTCTAAGTTTGCATCATTATCTCTCCATTAGACCTAGTATTGGCTTAGTTTATCTATCAACTTAGTACACGATGATGCATTTTCATTGCAAAAAATATTGTTGTGCTCTTTGTGACTTGGGTGAACTCAATAAATGGTTTAGTCTGTCTATGAAGGATGTGGGTGTAAGGTACCAGATATGTCATATAAAGGAGAAACAAAAATATTATGACAATTACCATCAGAACTTGAAAAAAGAGAGAATAAGAACACCAACAATGATACCTTTATTGATAGAAATCCAACTTCACTTTACTCTTCGAGGGGGTAAACCTCCAACAAAGAAGAGCTCTATTACAATAATTCTCAAGACATGATTTTCTCATGCCTTCTACTCCTATTTATACTCATTCTGTCTTCAAAAGAACATTATAAAGGAAGATCTTTCTAGAAGTGGAAACTTCTATTAAGTATTGTTACATTAGACTTGTTCACATTATTATCTAGGCCTTGTTTACTAATGTCAGCCTTTATTACATAGAAAACATATTATTCTACCTATGTGAGGGGTTAGGGAGGTTAGGTCCCTAACATGCCCTCCCCCTTTAAAAACAACTTTGTCTTCAAGGCTTGAGGTGGGGAAATTGTTGCAGGATGGTAGTTGGCTATGTTATACCATTATTTGACACTTGATCACTTTATGGGAATCATCTAGGGGTCAATAGTTCAAACCACTAAATTATACCACTTTTCCCATGAGTTTGCAGTCCTTTTTCACCTTATCATTGGTTTCCCTTTTACAACCTATGACTAGAAAGTGATGGTCATTCCCTGCCCTCTTTCAAGGAGAGATTGGTCACTCCTTGAAATAATGTAGGTCATGATCGGGTCTGTTACTCACTTTCTAGGCTCGATTTCGTGAGATAAGATTTAACCCATGATTCTTCTTGGTTCAACCTCAATAATATTTTCATCTTGGGCATGGAGATATTATCCAAATCACCCTTTGATCTTATCTCTACTATACTATAAATAATGGGGGTCTCTCACGGGAAAAGGGGTGAGGAAGAAAAGAGAAAGTGAATTTATGTTGGTATATTAATCACAAGGATTGAGCAAGGAATTTGGTTAGAGCTTCATCAAGTTATCATATTGTAAGTTGCAAACTATTCCATTTGATCAATAGAAGATGTACAATATGTTTCACTCTACTTGGATGTGTATGTAATTTCTATGTTTCCTTGTGGAGAAATCAATGCTTTCATGTGTTATGATACATGATTAGATATATCATTAATTTATGCATGATTAGTTGGATCTTGTGAAGGGTTTTTGTGTCTCTTTGTGTGCACATCTAAGCTGGTAAGGGTGAAGGACATATTCATGGAAACTAGCAGCTAAGGAGCATGCAGGGACAACCATTGGATTGTTGGGTAATCCTTCCATTTCAGCAGATCCTTTTCATGTATAACTTAGATCTAGGAAAGTATGTAGATTACATCATTATTCTGTCTTAGTTCTAGGAAGATCCTAAGGAAGGTAACTCATGTAGAGTGAAAATATCCTACAAGAGACTGGCGACTCCACTGGGGAAGCTATTGTTGTTTAGTCAGTTTCTTTCTCAACTTTTGAATTCAAATTCTCAATATATTTGCTTGTTATAAGACCCATTCTTTGTTCTTCATATGTTAGTAAGTAGTTTTTGTGGCTATTTGAATGTATTCAATCCCATATTTGTTAGATCTTCTCTAGAACTATTAGTTGTTCACTTGTACTATCGTGGTCGCGGGTTATCCATGCCCACAAAGCGATGAAAACCCTTGTGGTTGCTTGTTTCTCCATTGTAGGGAGATACCAACCCCTATTGGTCACTAGTTGATCCACTGTAGGGGGTGACCAACATGATAATTTCACTATAGAGAGTGATCGGTACCTTGTGGTCTCCCTCTAGCCCTCTATAAGGAGTGACCCGAGCTTTGTGGTCGCCATGTGGTCATTAACAGGGAGCGAAAAGATTTGAAAGACAATTTTTGAAGGGACATCCTTCAAACAAGGCCCATATCTGTGTCTCTCCTTTGTTCGACCCCTCTAGATCTCTCTTAGACCTATCCAAGTAGTAACTTTTGAGTTCTTTTGATGTTTGTCAACCTACTTGATTGAATTTTTTGGTTTTCATTATTTTGTTGTGCGATCCTTTGAATTTGCATTTAGTTCTTTTCATTTCATTTGAAAGAAAGAAAACAAAAAAAGTTTAATTAAAAAAAAAAAAAAATCATTTCTTTTAAAAGAATTAGAAGACCAAAAAATAATTGCATTCTAGTTAGTGGGTGGAGCATGTTTTAGCTTTCATTTTAAAGAAAAATAAATTGCATTTAAAAACAAAATCCCTCGAATGACCCGGGGGGTGGGGGGGGCAGGAATCGTGCATCCTACAATCTCTTTGACTCATATACCAAACACATTTTGCATTCAAAGATAATTTATGTTTCTTGCATTGAATGCTACACTTGTTTCTTTGCTTGAAACCTCTTTCTCCTTTCTGTAGATAGGCTTCATCGAAACTAAAGATTGCATTTCATTCATTTTTTATTCTGAAGTATTCTTCGAGTTAGAGTGATCACATCATAAGTTTCACTTCTATTTACCCCTTTTGAGGAGTTAGAGTGATCACATCATAAGTTTCACTTCTATTTACCCCTTTTGAGTAACAACAACCATAAAAGGAACAAGGTACCTAATCTAAAATCAACTAGATTGTTTCTTTATTAGAAAACAATCACAAGTCTAGGATTATAGGGCCCTTGTTTTAGGGTGGAGAGTAAGTTATCCAAGGCTGCTGACACAAAATAGGAACACTAATGAGAAAAAATCCATTATTAATGTGAAGTGTTTGTTGGGAAAGATCCTCTAACACGGGAGTCAAGTGATAGGAGAAGTTGAGAAGAGTGCTTGGACCAACACTCTCTCTTGGTGGGGTTAAGTGAGTCAAGGGGGGAATCTTAGTAGTGGCAAGTCCTTGAGGTGACACCACTATATGAGTTTATTTGGGTCTAAGACATTTTTCTTACATTCCCTTCCCATTCACAAAATCCTTCTCCCATGATTGTTCCACCCAACCACCAAGCGTGAAGTGGTATCCCTAGTTTCTTTTCCTAGGTTACCTTCTTAGGTGACTGCAGTGGTGGTACTGTCAGTACCTGAGACATACGTTCAACACATGATTTTGGATCCTTAGGAGGGTACTTGGTTGCATCTGGTACTTGCACCTCTGGATGTCCATTACGAAGTAGTTGTGGGTAAATATTTCTCATATCTTCATTGATGACCTCATCTCTCGTCTACGAAAGATCCTTACTTCCTTTTTTCTTTGTTACAAGGGAATTGTTTTATTGGTCTTATCTTATAGGGACTTTAGTAGTGTGTTTTATTTGATTTAGAAAAACTTAGGTTGAGTCTGCGTCTATGGAAAAAATTCATGGGACTACTGACCAAGGAACCCCTTTTCATGGAGAACCTTTTGTTTTTCCTTATTTTGGAAATGTTGGTCATCCCTATATTGCTACATTTAGTCTTCCTATATTCACCATACAATTATCGGTATGGTTTTTTTCCACTCTAGTGATCCAAAATTCTCCTAGTGCTTTGAATGCAATCCATCCAACTCAATAACATCAACCTCATGTTGACACTTTTCCTTCTTCACCTGTTGCGTCTTCTTCCATTTCTTCTTCTTCGCATGGTGAAATCCTTGATGCTAGTAACTAGAAGGATAAGAAGAAGAAGAAAGGGAGAAATCAACTAGCCACTTTTCATCATGATGGGAGTGTTGATGGTGTTGGAAAACATACCGACACATTTTGTAAGCCCAAATTCCTTTGTAGGATTTGTAAGGGTGACCACCTTCTTAGATATTTCCTTGGTCTTCCCAAGGTCTTATAAGTGTGGTCTACGGGTTCCCAATAACCCATGTTGCTATCCTTTGGACATCTTATTGATGACAACACCTCAACCAATGATCATATGGTTAGGGGGAAAAATGTTAAGGTCAATATTCCTTGCTATTTATTCAAGGAAATTCACAACACTTAGCTTTTCCCAAATATGAATGAAGCTTCGAAAATTTTGGAAGACATTGTTGTTTCACATCAACAACCTCCAACTGATTACCATGAGTCTCTTCCCAACCCAACAATGGTTGATGAAGTGGTTGATTTGATTCCATCATCGGTCGATCCCACTCTTCCCTTGGAGAGTGAAGTCGATACTGCTCAGGTTCTTCTTATCACTATAGATGCTGCTGGACAAGGGGGAATTTCACTCATTCCACCGGAACCCCCTCGAAGTACTGAATTCATTTCCTTTTCTTGGAATAGACTGACAGATCCTTGTATTCATTCTTACATGCCTTTTCAAATCATTGTGTAGACTTGTGATAAGAACATATATCGTACTATTATAGACGAAGGTGCTTCTATAATCATTTTATCCTCAACTTATTGGAAAGTTGTTGGTTCCCCTCAACTTGTGTCGGTCACCCATCATTTGATGGTGTTTAATAGAAGAAACAATGAAAATTTAGGGATCATTCCTCAACTTCCCATTACCTTAGGAAGGAAAACTTTCTATATTGATGTTATGGTAGTTCAAGGTCCCTTGGATTTTAATTTTCTCCTTGGGTGGGACTATGTATATGTTATGAAAGTTGTCGTGTCCACACTCTTTTGAGTGATGCATTTTAATCACAATGGAAACATTGTGACTCTTGACCAAATTTCATTTGTTATTCCTAATCATTCATTGACTTTCGACCATCCGACCTCCTTTAATGTTCCTTATATGCAAGCAGTGTCCCCCCTGCCACAAGTTCATTATGTGGCATCATGTCCCATGCCTTCAATTGCTAATGAGAAGGAGCCTCTTGTTGTATGATCATATTATTTGGATTTAGTTCAGGAAGTTGACATGGTAACTCCCTTTCCAAGGACATCGGAGTATATTCTCCCCCTTGTTTCTCAGAGTGAGTCTCTTGACATATATTCCTTCCAAACCATTATTCTTCCATCTAATAAAGAACTCTTGGAAGCCATGGTCAAGGTTAATGAGAATAGTTACCTTTCTATGTCAAGCTCATTAAAAAATGAAACAGATACCCATGATCATAGTTCATTTTCTGTGTCAAGCTCATTAAAAAATTAAACAAACCCCCCTCCAATTGAGTCAAGTCTTCTACTAGATCCAATACTTGAACCTTCCTTTCTTCTGCCTGTGTCAGTTGATCATATTTATTCCTCCATCTCTAGTGAACCTATTCCTAGTATCATCCATGAGTCTAATAAGGCGTATAAGAAGAGTTGACAGATGAAATGAAGCCTGGGGGCCATGTCTCTAGCCTCTTGACATCATACTAGAGTTAAGCCACTATATTCTACCGCTCATGATGGGGGAAGAGTACCAACCTATGGAAATCACGTTGGGAAGAAAAATCACTAATTTGTATCAGCCAAGCATAGTTTCATTCTTGGTTTCAAGCTCACATAAAAATAAAACCAATCCCAAGCATATTTTTTCTTTATTTCAAGCTTGTGTAAAAATGAAACCTACCCCGAGCATAGTTTATTTTCTAGTTTCAAGCTCATGTAAAAATGAAACCAACCCCGAGCAAAATTTCATTCTCTATTTCAAGCTCATGAAAAACATGAAATCAACACTGAGCACAACTTCATTCACTATTTCAACCTTGTTAAAAAATGAAGAAGACACTTTGATCTTAGTCTTTGTTTTTTCTCATGCTCGTAAATACATGAGAATAAGTTATCGAGTATACTTTTATCACTTTTTTGGGCTCGTAAAAACTATATGAAAAAGGAAATCTTTGGAGTCTTGTTTAATCTTTTTTTCAAACTCCCTAAACATGAAAAGATTTTCAAGTGAGCTTGTTTCCTTTCACTTGCTAGAAGGATTTGAAAGGGCGTCTATTCGGTGAAAGTTTAACCCTTTTTCAGAATGAATGGACTAATTACGAAAATTGAATAATCTATTCAACCTCGACTAGAAGAGTTATCCCTTGTATTCTTTAATCCTTTTCCAAGCTCGGGAGACTCCATTTACGAAAAAGAACAACCTTCAAAAAAATCAAACAACCTTCGAAAAAATCGAACAACTCTCTAAATATGAAATGGAAAAATCAGCACTATTTTTTTCCCTGAGATCGCATATAAATCCATGGGTGAGAACATAGAGTATACTTATATTTTATTTCATGCTCTTTAAACATGAAAGAAGGAAAAAGAGTGGGGGGTTTTCCCATGTAGTCATCTTCACAAATGGCAGTTGTCTATTGAGTCACCCTTGAACAATGCACCTATTTTGTGTCTATGTACAATAGTTGGGTTATCCATTGTCTCTAAATCATTACTATCTCCATGAGTTCCCATACTCCACTGAATGGTTACTCTTCCAGTCTCCCACGATGATTTTTTTGGTCTTTCTCGAGCCAATGTTGCCAAATGGTGTATACAAAAGTCTCTCATCTGGCATCTTCTGGTGGTGTATTGTTCCATTCAACTAAAACTTCATTGATGGTGCGTTGACGAAGATGATCCTCACAGTGGTCCAATACTACTTGGGGATGCAACAAAATGGAGCCTTCTTCATCCAATTCAGGGAGACTGGTTTAATTTTGGAACTTAGGTCCAATCACTTTCTCAAGGCATGAAACATGAAAAACATGATGGAGCTTAGAGTGAATAGGTAGAGATAAATTGTAGGACACATATTCCACTTGCTCGAGAATTGTGTAAGGACCATAAAACTTGGGGGTGAGTTTCTAATAGTGGTCAACTTTGAGTGAAGTTTGCTTATATGGTTGTAGAAGAAGAAACATCTGGTCCTCTCCAGCAAATTGATGTTATGAATGACCCCAATCTTCTTTTTGCTTCATGCAATTCTGAACCATGACCATATTTTATTTAAGGGTATGTAGAATGGAATCTCTAACTATAAGTGTGTCGTCAACATCCTGAACCTTAGAGACACCAACAAGTACATATGGTGAATTTTGACAATAAACTGCTTCAAAGTGAGTCATGCAAGTGACAACATGGTAAGATGTGTTGTACCACCATTTATATAGTGGTAACCACTGAGCCCATTGAATTTGCATGTCATATGAAAAACACCGCAAATAAGATTCCAAGCACTTGTTGATATCTTTAGTTTATCCATTAGTATGGGGATACATCCTAGTTCTAAAATGAATAGAATACATACTCTCAATCGATACAATGAAGGAGGAGGAAATTGTTGAGGTTGAGCATAAAGAGGATGCTATTTCCTAGAAAACAATTGAGGGGTTTTGTTCCAAGGATGCACACCAAGTGTTCGAAGAAATTCTTGATTGCAACATGTTTGAATAAATTCATGGCTGCCAAGTGTTTGCAAAAATTATTGCTTATATTACTAATGTTAGCCTTTATTACATAGAAAACATATTATTCTACCTACATGAGGGGTTAAGGAGGCTAGGTCCCTAACATGTCCTCCCCCTTGAAAACCAAATTTGTACTCAAGGATTGAGGTGGGTAAATTGTTGTAGGATGGTAGTTGGCTATGTTATATAGTTATTTGACACCTGATCACTTGATGGGCATCATCTAGGGGTCAATAGTATAAACCACTAAATTATACCACTTTTCCCATGAGTTTGCAGTCCTTTTTTGCCTGATCGTTGGTTGCCCTTTTACAACCTGTGACCATAAAGTGATGGTCGTTCCCCGTCCTCTTTCAAGGAGTGACTAGTTGCTCCCTGCGAGAATGTAGGGCATGATCGGGTCTGTTACTCACTTTCTAGGCTCGGTTTCGTGAGATAAGATTTAACCCACGATTCTTCTTGGTTGGACCTCAAGAATATTTTCATCTTGGGAATGGAGATCTTATCCAAATCACCCTTTGATCTTATCTCTACTATACTATAAATAATGGGAGCCTCTCATGGGAAAATGGGCGAGGAGGAAAAGAGAAAGTGAATTTATGTTGGTATATTAATCACAGAGATTGAGCAAGGCATTTGGTTAGAGCTTCATCAAGTTATCATATTGTAAGTTGCAAACTATTCCATTTGATCAATAGAAGATGTACAATATGTTTTGCTCTACTTGGATGTGTATGTAATTTCTATGTTTTCAAGTGTTATGATACATGATTAGATCTATCATTAATTTATGCATGATTAGTTGGATCTTGTGAAGGGTTTTTGTGTCTTTATCTGTGCATATCTAAGCTGGTAAGGGTGAAGGAAATCTTCGTGGAAACTAGAAGCTAAGGAGCATGTAGGGACAACCATTGGATAGTTGGGTAATCCTTCCATTTCGACAGATCCTTTTCATGTATAACTTAGATCTAGGAAAGTAACTTTTCATTATTTTGTCTTAGTTCTAGGAATATCCTAAGGAAGGTAACTCTTGTAGGGTGAAAATATCCTATAAGAGACTAGCCACTCCACTAGGGAAGCTCTTGTTGTTTAGTCAGTTTCTTCCTCAACTTTGAATTCAAATTCTCAATATATTTTCTTTTTATAAGCCCCGTTCTTTGTTCTTTATATGTTAGTAAGTATTTTCTGTGGCTATTTGAAAGTATTCAATCCCAGATATGCTATATATTCTCTAGATCTATTAGTTTTTTCACTTGTACTATCGCAGTCGCAGGTTATCTGTGCCCACAAAGCGACAAAAACCCTTATGGTGGCTTGTTTCTCCATTTTAGGGAGCGACCAACCCCTTTTGGTCGCTACTTGATTCATTGTAGGGGGTGACCAACATGATAATTTCACTACAGGGAGTGATTGGTACCTTGTGGTCTCCCTCTAGCCCTCTACAAGGAGTGAACAAGATTTGAAAGCCAATTTTTGAAGGGACATTCTTCAAAAAAGGCCCATATCTGTGTCTCTCCTTTGTTCTACCCCTCTATGTCTCTCTCATATATGTCCGAGCAATAAATTTTAAGTTCTTTTGATGTTTGTTGACCTACTTGATTAAATTTTTTGGTTTTCATTCTTTTGTTGTGCGATCCTTTGAATTTGCATTTAGTTATTTTCATTTCATTTGAAAGAAAGAAAACAAAATAATTTGAATTAAAAAAATCATTTCTTTTGAAAGAATCAGAAAACCAAAAAACAATTGCATTCTAGTTAGTGGGTGGAGCATGTTTTAGCTTTCATTTAAAAGAAAAGTAAATTGCATTTAAAAAAAAAAATCCCCCAAATGACTGGGGGGGGATAGGAATCATGCATCCTAAATTCTCTTTGAATCATATACCAAACACATTTTTCCTTCAAAGAGAAGTTCATGTTTCTTGCATTGAATGTTACACTTGTTTCTTTGCTTGAAACCTCTTTCTCCTTTCTGTATATAGGCTTCATTGAAACTAGAGATTGCATTTCATTCTTTTTTTCTTTTGAAGTATTCTTGGAGTTAGAGTGATCACATCATAAGTTTCACTTCTATTTACCCATTTTGAGTAACAACAACCATAAAAGGAACAAGGTACATAATCTAAAATTTATTAGAAAACGATCACAAGTCTAGGATTGTAGGGTGGAGAGTAAATTCTCCAAGGCCATTGAAACAAACTGGGAACACTAATGAGAGAAAATCCATTAGTAATGTGAAGTGTTTGTTAGGAAATATCCTCTAACATAGGAGTCAAGCGATATAATAAGTCGAGAAGAGTGATTGGACATCCACTTATAATAGGATGGGAAAAAGATTAAAAACACGAACACAAAAAAAACAGAAACTATTTGTTACAACATGTTCCAACGGAATCAAATCCACACATAACACACTTGCATATGAGGCACACATAACATGTTCCAATGGAATAAAATCCACACATAATCAATCCAACACATCATTCGACCCTTCTAAAAATGCACACATTCAAATGTTATTTTCAAATCAACAAATAGGTTGGCCTCCCTCGTGGACTGCTCCAAAGTTTGAAGGTATTATCCTTCAACATCCATGGCTGCCCCTATTTTGTTTTCATTGTTGCTCATTGTGTGCCATTTCAACTTTCAGGAAAGGGTTTGTTTGGTGCCCATTATTAATGGCGAGCTCTATCCACATTCCATCGCTTAGAGACTCGGACTTACAGTCCATTCCATTCCCAGATTGATAATTAACAGGACTGGATGGGTCCATTATGCTCATATCCAATGCTATCTCCCATTCTTTCACTACATGATAATTAGCAATGTTGGATGAATCCTTTATGCTCATATCCAATGCTCTCGCCCATTCTTTCACTGCATGTTTTGTTTCATAATTAGCTTCAGTGTGGTATTGTTAATGCTACGATCAAGTAAGAAATATGGCAATTAGAACTTGAGAAAAAACATAGTAAAATAATGTAGCTTGAGACAACTGTGTTGTGAATATAGCTAGGCATGTGGTGGATTTAAGAGATTGGAAGAAGGAGGTTGATGGGTAGATGGAAGTCCAATGGAACAAAAATTTGTAAGTCTCCATCCAAATCAACTTGGTAAAACTTCTCATGGAGCACTTCATGTCTTACCTTAGAATTTTGGACAATGTGGTTAATCCCCCTCCTATTTGATCACTTTCCCCTTAGTAGATTCTCCCTGGGCCTCCAGGGAATTCATGCAAAATACCAAACCAAAACTGAAACAAGGTAGTATTTTTGAAGTTGTAAATGTTAAGGAGCAGAATTGCAAAGCCCTAGAAGTGAATGTTGCAAGAAACATTGATTAGCATAATCCTAGAAACAACCAGGCACTTAGTATTTTATTTGCTTGTTACTTTACATTTTTTGAGTAGTTTGTTGACTTTAGCAATGTGTACGACAATATACTTGCTCGGATAGAATAAGGATTTTTAAGGGTGCAATCATTTCAAGCCAAAACTTGGTTCAATTTTCCAATCTAGACTTATGGCCTTAACCTAATTTTGTGTTTTGTCCTAGTTGCTTAGCTTCACCGCAACCCTCTTTTTTAATACAAATCTTATATGCTACTATTAAAAAAATGTTGTTCTAATCCTACATATAATACATTGTTATAACTATAATGCTTAACTTCTTTCTCATCTCTCACAATATTTTTTAATAAAATGGTTATGATTATCTCAATTTATAGGAATTTGGCAATATGACTGCATTGTATATAGGTAGATAGAAGATGAAGGTGGATATGTCGCATAATGTGTTCTCTAACCTTAATACATTTAAATATGAAACAAACATTATGACTTATATAAGTAGACAAGTCAAAATATGCATTGCAAATGGTTATTTAAAATATGCACATGCACAATAACATCATAAAAATATGACTTACCTAAATAAAATCACAATAAACGTGTAAATACACCCCCCTCCCCGTTGAAACTTAAGGAGAATATGAAACTTATTTAATAGTGAGTTTCAACATGAAGATATAATCAAGACCCCCTCCCCGTTGAAACTTAAGGAGAATATGAAACTTATTTAAAAGTGAGTTTCAACATGAAGATCTAATCAAGTGCTCATTTATAATTAAAAAATCTACATGGAATATAGGTGTCACTATGGAAATAAATCCATCTCGCTCGAGCACATTGGTGGTTTTTCATTGGAACTATAGAGTTAAACTAGGGAGTGGTGCACTGTACGAGGCTCGATTTGTAGAAAAATTTAGGTGAATCATGAAAAAATCACC
>CBVK0100005988.1:0-15122 GCA_900067695.1 Picea abies
CAATGTTGGAGTTACCTTGGTTCAAACCACATGCCAATGTTGGAGTTACCTTGGTTCAAACCACATGCCAATGTTGGAGTTACCTTGGTTCAAGAAAGGGACCGACAGAACACCAAACAGAACACCAATTATACAGGATTGAAAAATGACTATGAAAATATCAAATTCTCATTATCCATAATTTGAACGATGATAGTATAAATGATCTTTCTAATATAGGTAATGATACAGGTTTCTCTGTGAGAAGTGAATAAATTTAATAAACCTTCTTTTCTTTTTATCTATAAATTTAGATATTAATTAAATTTATATCAAATATTATAATAAGTCTAAAAATTTATCAATTAATTAAATTTATATAAATATTATAATAAGTCTACAAATTTATCAATTAATTGTAAATTTTCTTTATAAAATAAATATATATAATCATTTATCTTTATTCTAATTTTTTACCATTTTTATTATAAAATTTATTATATATAAATCTATTTATGGTTTCTTAAAATTTTTATTAAATACAAATACAACAAACAATATAATTTAATTTTAAATATTATTTTTTTTTATATAATTTATATAAGGATGTTTTGAAAAATTAAGAATACTTTCTTAGTAGTTTTTGAAAAGTTAAGAATCCTTTGCTAATCATGCTATCCAAATGTAATTTAATTCTAAATATTGTTTCTTTATACAATTTATATAAGGATGTTTTGAAAAATTAAGACTCCTTTCTTAGTAGTTTTTGAAAAGTTAATAATCCTTGGCTAATCATGCTACCCAAATGTAAAAGTAAAGTAGAATGAACTCTTTTATATAAAAAAAATTACATTCTTTAAAATTTTACAATTTTTTATTTAAAAATAATATTTCAAAAAATATCAAAAAAATTACAAATTTTACAATATTTTTATTTAAAAATAATTACTTTCTTTAAACTTTACCAATTTTTTATTTAAAAATAATATTTCAAAAAATATAAAAAAAATTACAAATTTTACAATATTTTTATTTAAAAATAATTACTTTCTTTAAACTTTACAAACTTTTATTTAAAAATAATACTTTACAATTTTCGATTGGGATTTGAGTAAGATCGACGGATGATAGACCCAGACCCATTCACGTTTCAAGTCGTATGATCTTTAACGGTAAAGCCAAAATGCGAAAATGTAATACCAGCGGATTTTGAGAATCCACGTGTTGTAGTCAAGTTATTTCGCGTTTCTCTCCAGTGGTTTCTAAAACAACTTCCAACATTTGCGAAAAGTAGCCCTCTGGGCTAAAGTCACGGTCACCACCAGGGTTATATGTGAAAGAGGGACCCGATAGCCGAGAAACCCATGGGTTTTAGGCCGTCGGTTCTTATATTTTAAAATATATAAAGGAGGTCGTGTGTTAGTATTTAACCGCCACGGTAAAAGACTAAAGGTAATTGCATGCTAGGAGAGTTGAAGGAGCTAGAGATTAGAACCCTTCACCAGATACTACAGAAATTTGTTATTGTTGTCTGTGCCAACAGAGAGGCCGAGGGTGAATTTTTTTTAGTAATGTTAAGAAGATAGAAAACCAGAACATGTTTTCAGGATTTGAGGAGCAGCCTATGCTACAAAATTGAATTATTTTTTGTTTACAAAGTATATACATATTGTTTTTTATTTTATTTTCAATACTATATATGAGATATAGGTAAATTATTTTTGTTTACAATGTATGTACAGTTTTTTAATGGTGAAGAACATGTCTTTCCTCTTAAGAGGTCACAGCTTCAAATCCAGAGGGTAGGATATGTATACCTTCTTAGACTTTATCAGTCAAATCGCTGAGCCGAAAGGATCCCTTGTCCCACAAACAAGAAGATCTTATACAAACTTTTCAATATTTCTCAATATAATAAACAATATATAAAATATAAATTGCATTTAGAAAAAGCTAGCACCGATTCCCTGTTCCTTCTGGGGAGCAGGGCAGGGCAATTTTAAACAACAATTTTAACTATCTGTCAAGGGGTTTCATTGGCGTCAAACAGACAACATATGCTCAGCTGGATATGTAAAATAATGCATAGATAACTCCAAGATACAGATTGATATCAAAAAACCAGCATCAATGCTTTAGATCACGAGAAATTGAATGAAAAAGTTTATGGGATTATTGAGACGCTCTGTTGATAAGGTTAAGGTGAGAGATCGAACCAAATTTCCCGCTCATAGAGCTCGACTGCTTCTTCTGGCTTAGATCTCTTAGCTGCTTCTTTTGGCTTAGATCTCCAGGTAAATGCGCTTAGATCTACATCAAGGATGTGGCGGCGTTAGCAGGTAGTTAAGGTGGCGTCCTTGGCAGATGTTATCAGTGCCGAGGATCAATGCGGGGGTTGCTGGAAAAGACGAAGCCGAAGGTCGGATAGATGCCAAGACATGCTCACCATCCAAGGGCATCCATCATGGAAACCTACATCAAATGGCACACTTACTTTTCACTCATCGGAGGAACCATAAACTAAGTCAATAATTGACCTAATGCTTTCCATATTGAAAAAAGAATAAAGAGTAAATCGTACCATGTAGTTATAGTAATTCACTGTTGTATCTATGTCTTTGAAATCTTCCAAGTCCCCAGAGGTAGGGATTGGAGAAGAAAGTATCAACAATGGAGCTCTAAATGTTCCAACCTCCAAAGAAGCCCAAAAATGACTAAATATAGTTCAGGAAGTCCGGAGGAGCAGAAGTCGCTCCGATCTACTCTAAACAAGTCCCAAAATCGGAGTCCCAAAATTGACTATGTAAAGAGTTGTTCAGGGAGGTTTGAAGGATTCAACATATTACAAACTAGACATTTATGGCAGAAGCCCTAGATACACTATAATCATAACTAAAAATCTTGCAAAACACTACCAAACTAAAATTCTAAACTATATGGTATAAACAAAAAAATCCTAAAAATCATGCAAAACAGTACCAAACTAGGTGCAGATTTTGGTTTCACTGTTATACATATGCTTTAATAGTGGAATTGAAAATATTTATTGTTGATTAGATAAAGAAACTACAAAAGGAAACATAACATGACAACTTAAACCTTATAATAGATATTATACAAACATGATAGTGGGATAGTGAAAGGACGAGTCTGTCTTGAAAGTGAAGTCATAAACACTAATAGTCACAATTGTCAAATTAGCCTTTCAAGTGACAACGATCCCGTTGTTGGATGTGTAGATTTTATTTCAACAACCTAAACTTACGGTCAATTCAAAGGATCGGGATAAAGAAGAAGATTAAGGTTTTTACTATCAGGCATCTTTCCTACATCCCTGTTATTCAACTTTCACATTAAGTACATACAAAATATACTTGAAGCTAAAAGCTAAGGAGAGCAAAACTACTTATAGTTCCTATTCAATGTATATTTTTTCAAGCTACTTATAGTTCCTATTCAATGTATTTTTTTTCAAACCACGAAGTCAACGAATTCAAAAACAGAGAAAGCAATGTTGTACAATATTGTTGCCAAAATATGGTTGTCAATATCCCCATTAAATGGAGCTAAAATTATTGTACCTACATACAGTCCAATTTTTCCGTTTTTAAATGACAACCTTCTTGGAGAGACGGACTAGAATTAAAAATAAAATATATAGAAAAGGAAGCCAATGTTGTTATATACCTAAAGAGAGTGCTACAAGATATGTTGGAATGTAATGAGGACCAACAGTTCACCAATTCAATGATTCTGTCAAAACATTTGTTCCATGCATAACTTGCCAATAAATAACAGCACCTATAACATTTTTTTAAGAAATGTTGGAATACCTCTTCCCGTTAGCAGATTGGATAAGGATGAGGACCAACAATGTTAATTGGATTTGGGTTGGATGGTTGGGAGGAATAATTGTTATCCTCCCCACCCAAATTCAATTCTCAAAAATGACATGTTGAGATCATAATAAGCATATTGTTGTGATAGCTTCCAGTCTTATTTCACTATATGTATTGGAAAGTTGTCTTTGATTCAAATTGAATTATGCGGACCTGCTCTTTCCCCGTGGAAAAAGGAAGAGGACCAACAATTCCCCACCTAATCTTTCATCTTTCATTGTTTTGAAATATATAAATTATACAATAGTCACCAACCATGAAATTTTGAAAAATATTAATTCTCTGTTTCGCCATCTTAGCCTAAACTACTGGCACAATTGGTTTTAAAAATCCATATCATATATTTTTATGAGTTTGAATTATATTTCATAAAATAATTTCTTCAAAATATGAGACACCCCTGCCAAAAAAAAATGTAACATGTACTGAATGTCATATCCCTTCCCATCGAAGGTGTAGACATTATGATAGAATTCAATTATAAATTATGAACAGCTATATCCATTGACTATTCTCGTAAGGCCCAATTAAATCCATTATCTATGGCAAATTTTACTCCAACCTTTAAGCACTAATTGTGATACTACACATGCAATCACCCAATGGTTTAATATCTGTAGTCTGCCACTCTGAACCAGGAACAGCATTAGGATTGTAGACTAGAGTCTTGTAATAGGGTTCCATTTTAATAGGGAAGAGTAACAACTTTCCATTGAGGCTGCCAAAACAGAATCCAACTTTGAGGCTTCCTCCAAGGGGCACAGGTACCCTTTTCCATGAATTCTTTGAAGAATAAAAAATTGCCAATTTCCGTTCATTTCTCCACTCTATGCATAATAGTTTCTTGTCCAAGACAGCATACGCAGTAACCATAGTGCATCCACTTTTAATTTTATCCCAGGTATGGCATTTAGGGTTATAAACATCAATAGATCTTGAATGCCCAATGGTGAATTTTGATCTGCCATCCATAACATATATCTTGCCTTCAAACCCACAAGCAAAACAACCCCATCTGGGACATCTTAGACTCTCAATCAAACTCCACTTGTTCTTCTGTGGGTCAAATACTTCAACACTTGAAAGATTCTCACTACATGCTCCATGCCCACCGACTGCATAGACAAGGCCATCAGCAACTGCACAAGCAAATTTATAGCGTGCAACCTTCATCTTTGCAAGTATGCTCCATCTGCAGTCACCGTCATGAAGTCAAATTAGATTATGATGTTTCAGACTCTAGCTTACTATCCCAACCAGAATGTTTAGGGGTTCCAAATAGTATGATTTATGCAATTGTTTTGGTAAGATGTAGGCGCCTGGGTCATAGCAATGATATGGTTTCATATTCAAAAAGTAAGTGTGATGCAATGTTATTAAGACCAAACTGGTCAACCCCAAAAATAGGAACCTGTTAAAAAACGAGACAGAAAGAGACAGAAAGCTTCTTGTTATAGTGGAATTTTTGGACTTTAACTGTGTTAAAGTTTTAAAATGTTTTTTAATGTTTTGAGTGGACACTTACACATCATAAAGCTAGGCTTAAATTTGGTTAGCTTGGATCTTTTAATGATGTTTGGAGTGTCTACTCAAAACATTGGGAACATTTCAAAACTTTAACCTAATTCATATAAAAAAAAAATCTAATACAATTATGAATAATTGTGAAAATCTACATACATAAAATTCCACCAAAAATATATAAAATATTCAAATTTTGAATATATATATATATATATATATATATATATATATATATATATATATTTATTTTTTCTTATAAATTACAAATCCTAATTCTATGAAAATCCATCTGACATTTCTGAATGTATCTAAGTAAATTAGTCTCTTAATTGTTCGGGCTAAACCCAAACCCAGTTGACTATATATTATATATATGTTTAAATCCATTCAAATCCAAACCATTAAATACAATCCATATTGAAAATCCATCTGACATTTCTGAATGTATCTAAGTAAATTAGTCTCTTAATTGCTCTGACTAAACCCAAACCCAATTGACTATATATATATAAATGCATTCAAATCCAAACCATTAAATACAATCCATATCTAAAACTAAAATAGATAAACATAGATACTTCAAATGGCTTGTATATTAAAAAAAAAAAAAATCATAGGACAAAATCATTCTAATCTTCATTCCCTACATCCTCTACATAGGTGGACTATGTACTTGAGGTAAGTTAGTTGGAAGTTTCCAAACTTCTCACACATTTTTAATCCAGAATTCTCTTTAACTTTAAGTTAATTGTGTTAAGTTTTTTTTGGTGTGTTTTAGTGGAATGGAAATGCACCTGTTGGTTCTGACCGGATTGAACAGAGCCACATTACAAACTGGTTTGGATCACCAGTTCTGAAACCTTCCAAAACCGGGATGACCAGCTGGTTCTGCCAGTTCCAGTCTGGTTCTGGTAACGTTGGTTTGATGAAAGAATGATTATAGACAACATTCAATTTATTCTTTAGTGTATAGGAACAAAAGCTCTATCGAAAGATAGAAAAACTGTCCCGGGAGTTTGAATAGGCTGTTACGACAAATGCCTATTAAAGGCTTGCAAAGCACAAAAGCAGAGGACAAGCAATACATGGCTAGGCGTTTAAAGATTAGGCACAATATTGTATTGGGTTATACATAAACACTTCATTTAGTTCCATATTCAATTTAGAAAGCAATGGGAGCTAACCTGTTTAAAGTCGAGTCGTATTGGTATACGTCTGCTGAAGCTCTAGCAAAGCCATCATCATCTTCAACTAAACCTGCCATGACCAGAAGTTTTCCATCGATCGCAACAATTCCGAATTCTGTCTTAGCAGGACCAGGCATAGGTGGCAGAGTTTGCCATTGGCCATACAGAGGATTAAGAACCTGCCAGTGGAATCCTTCACCATTCGAATCTGCAGTCAGAACATAAAGCCATTCTTCAATTGTACCAGCACGTCTTCTTACTATAGAGAACTCTCTGCTCTGAATGAATTTCCTCCATGATTTACAAACAGACCCCAATGACTGAAAATGCACGCGGGGTACAAGTGCAAAACAATGCTTAACGAGATCATCTGGGAGACCTGGAATAAGAGGCCATCCAAATTCGATGCTATGTGATTCATTTTTTGCTGTTAAAAATTCCTTCCGAATGGAAGATCCAATGTGCATCCCAGTGCTATCCATCCTAGCGTTTTCTTTCACCGCTGGCTGGAACTTTTAAACGTGCACACAAAAAACTGTTCTATTTGCCCATTGTATTGAAATGATTCTATTTGTCTGACCTGTGGAGATGATTCTTTCAATGATTCGCAAGGCTAGGCCACCGTAACACAGGTCATAATAGCTTTCACAAAAGCCTGTCTCTTATCTGGTCCAACACTTGAGAATGGGAAGATTTATCAACTTTGTCACTCTACTATTCCTGAATTTGCCCTAGTCATCCAAATAAAAGTTGAAGTTCACTATAGAGAGGTCTTATGGTCATGACAGTATTGTAGGCTCATTAGTTACAGAATGTTGAAAATGATTAATTCCCTTGCTGTTACTAAAGATGTCATCTCAAACCGTTTGGAGAATTAATACCATGCTAACAAGCATCCTCAAATTTCTGCCATGCCAACAAGTATCCTCAAATTTCTCATCAGTTTACAGTGACTGGATTCGATTATGAAAGCTTGACAGGTCTCTACAACTCCTGATCTGACAAAAACATAGGACCCACTTTTCCATTGAGCAGCCCAGACATGCAATAAATTGGAGATATCTCACAATTAAAGACATGGGTTTTGCTCAGTAAGAAAAGTCATTTTACATTTAGGAGCAGACCAATAGTGACCATGGTGTTATTGCATGCCGTAAACGATAAATTGAAAACATGTATACGATGATTACAAAATTGGATGAAGTTATAATCAGAGATTCTTCGTACCGAAACAGGAAGTTACTTCATTAAAGCAGCCAAACTTGCTGCGACATCAAGGACAATTGCAGACTTCATCAAACCCACAAAAGGACATTAAAAAAAAAAATACAAATCCGCAAATGAGTAATGATAATCCATAACTGCTTCTTTTCTAAACTGAAGAAATCTCCAAGGGAACAAAAAAAGCACAAATCAGATGGGCCAGGGCTCTGTCATAAGTATATCAAAGAAAACTTATCAAGAAGGGAACTGACAGGAAGAATATTCATCCCTCTAATACAACATTCTTAACTCTTAACAACCTAATATTTTCTTCAATGTCATTGAAAACTTAAATATGCAGAAGCCCCTCTTTTCCAAGAATTGCATTGAACCCAAACGATCTGCAGTAGGTGAATTGAATACAAACACAATGCAGCAAAGCAAAATCTATAGCACACAGATTTGAATTGGGATTCCGTGGGCAATATAATGGGCATTTTCTAATTTAAAAATTTGGATAAAATTCAGGGCAGAAAGCGTTAAATAACATCGCGTGCTTGGTCCGTGGGCACTCCTAGATCAGTCAAGGGGCTAACGATCCACCACTTTTTCTTCAGATTAGGGATTTCATTGTCAGCAGCGGCAAGTTCTCTCTGTTGGCATACATATCTACACATCATTCATTCATTGCTTATTAAACATTAAACTAACCTATTCTGTATGGTTCTTTCTGTCAGTCCGCCATTTTTTCCTATCAAATGCCTGGTTTAACCAAGATTTGTTGCGTACGTTGGTTCGGCACATTATAATACTTGCATCTCTGATGGATTAGTTAAAGAATAATTTGAAATGACGAGAGCATCGTAATTAATTTAACATTATGTGACAAAGTCAAGCAAAGTCTTAGACTTTTGATCAGAGTATGGATAACGTTAACTTCTCAAGTGGCCGGTCGATCTGGCCGTCGTCTACTTTTGATAATATAGGCAGGGAAGTTATATCGCATTCTACCTTGGCTGTACATAGGGTTGGCTGTACATAGGGAGGAGAGTTTTAGATAAGGAGGAGTTTTGATATGGACTAAAAATTAGATAAAGTCTACAGAGGTATACATACTCTACTCTTTTTAGATTTGAACTTGTGAACTTTTATAAGGAAAGGTATGTTCTTAACCATTATATAGTCATATTGTGTGGTTTGTTGTTTCTTTTAAGTGCTCCATATTATTGTTAAAAACACCAATAAGAGGTATACATACTCTACTCTTTTTAGATTTGAACTTGTGAACTTTTATAAGGAAAGGTATGTTCTTAACCATTATATAGTCATATTGTGTGGTTTGTTGTTTCTTTTAAGTGCTCCATATTATTGTTAAAAACACCAATAAGAACACAAACCAATCATAATTTATTTTTTTGAGAACCCTCTTATATGTTACATAAAAAAATTCTATGGAGCAGGAAGTCATCATGCTCACTTTAAGTTGTTGCATTTTTTTTTTTTTTTGGTTATGTTCAACTCTATTTATTATTGTTTTTTTTAATCTGTATTTTATATGTTCAACTCTATTTATTATTGCACAACTTTGGAAGAATGTGAACTTGTGGATATCAATGCTCCTCTAACAAAAACCCTTGACTAAAGGATGGAGGGTTTATGGAGAATCATTTTGTTGTACAAAAGATGGAGTGGACATACCCAACTCAATAGAGAGAACTTGTTGCTTTAATAAGGGAGGATGGGTTTGTTATGACCCAATTCAATACAAAGGAGGAAGGGTTTATGAATACCTGACCATCATCGTAGAACTACTCAATCATCCTTATTTGTCAATCTCATAAAGGAGTGTTGTAAAGATGCATAAATACAAGAGAGAGTAGGTATTGAAGTGAGTGGGCATACCCAAATCAAAGTAGTGTTAGTTGTCGCTGGAAGAAGAGAGTGGGTTTGTGATGACCCAATTTAATACAAAAGTGGACCCAATAATCTATTGGAAGAATGTTGCCACCAAACTACACATTATTTTGGGAGAATATGATACTAAACTACTCCTTATAAAGAAGTGTTGGAAGAAACATTCTATGTAGGAATCAACTTTGAGTTGCTCATCCCCTAGAGGTCTATGATCATTGAATTGCTCATCTATTGAAAGAACACTAAGACAAAAAATACACATATACTAGAGAGTATTGTCACTGGCTTGTTCATAAAATGGAGGAGTGTTGTAATACACCTCCCAACCATATCGCACAACCACCAGAAGAATAGTGCCATTGATTTTCCCATCTAAAGAAGTGTCAAAAAAAACAAAAACATCCTATAAGAGAGAAAAAAATGGAATTACCCAACTCTAATAAGATTAACCATAGTTGAAACGAGAATAGGAAGATCAACCAATTGGTGTTTAATTTCCCAAGATAAGTGTTTATGGCTTATTTATGTTTATGTTGAATTTAATGATGTGTATGCTATTCATTGATGGCTATTATGTTCACATGGATAAATCTGCATCCATAACACTAAATGTTTAATTATATTTGCATAAACGTGCTTGCCATGTTTCATGCATTCATAAAATTCATGGTAGAGCAAAGAGAATATTGGTATCATAGTAAGAGAAGTGGAAAAATTGTGTTTCCAAGTGGTACCTTGTATCCACAACATGTGACAGAAGGTACTAGGTACGTTACAAAGTGGTATTAGAGCAAGGTTACAATACTAGGGTGGTATGGGTCAAAAACTAGCTTGCAAAGGAAAAAGTTACAGGTTGCTTGTAAAATGTTTGACAAAATATCTTAATGGATATTTGAAAGAATACAGTTTGTAGGCAAAGTGTTTGACATAAATCATCAAGGGCATAATTGGAGGAAAAATGACACTTTGAGAAAATTCCCCAATTCTAGATGAAATCCAGAGGGTAGTTGGCACAAAGGCATCAAATTTGGTTGGTATAGGGGATGAATTTAGCTAGGGAAGCCAAGCCTAGAGAATTCATGGCATCTCTGTGGACAAAATTGGAAAACAAATTACAAAATTGGTGAGAAATTTCCAATTCTAGATGGGTAACATAAAGTTGACATGGACTATACTGGTGACATGGGTAGGATGACATGGAGGTGCTAGGTGGTTTTGTGTGAAATCAAGAAGCAAGGGTGGCATCCATGTGATACGGGCCATGATGGCGGGGGTAGCTGGGCCGACAAAGCAATTTCAAAGTTCATAAGACGGTATCCAAAGGTACTCTTCTATCATTATGAAATTTGGTGGTGTACACATGTCGTCTTGAGATTTATTTTGGAGGTGAGTCTCCTTGTTATCGGTCGAGCACTTGTTACCTCGAAATAAATCTTGATTAGTGGATCAACATGCATATCTATCGTTGGATAATTCAAAACGAAAATGCTTCGATAAAGCTCAAGTTTTTTCCACCTCGAAATGGATTTGGATCATTGGATCACGATGAATCTTTGTCATTGGATATTTTAGGATGAAAAGACCCCAATATAGGTCAAGCACTTTTGGCTCCAGAATCAATCTTAACCATCCAATTGCATCCGATGGCAACCATTGGATATTTCAGAGTAGATGAAGTAGGTCATTTTAATCTTCAAAATGAATCTAGATTGTCGGATCGAGATGCATGTCCACCATTGGATATTTCAAAGCAGATGAATGACATTAACCTTCTATCACTTTCATCCCCGAAATGAAATTTTTGTTGTTGGATCTCAGTACGTCAGATTGGCTAAGGATATCATGCCAAGTGGTAGATAAGGACAAAGGGGTGTAGGTGCCCTGCAAATTTGATAAAGTAAAGTGGAGAGAGAGAAAATGGGAGGCCATGAAGGAATCAGCATGGCAGGTAAGGGACAAAGGAAGATAACATGGTGATTTTAGAGGCTAACACGTAGGACCCCTTTGCCACATTAACATGGATGTGTCATGCCACATCAACAAAGATGCCATGTCAGCAAAATAAAGTTAAGTTAAAAAAAAAAGTCTAGAGCCAAAATCTTGTTTTTCCCATAACAAGAGTAGGAAACTCAAAACTAGGTGAAATTTTAGGGTTAGGTATGTAGTGAGGACGACCATAAAAGTTCCAATGAGGGTCATTGGCCAATTATGCTCCATAACTCTATAAATTGTAGATTAATTGTTTTTAAAGAACAAGGTGGTATTCACTGACAGAGCTCATATGAGTATGAAATTTGACCAGTGAATAACGAGACTAGTGAAAAAATCTAGTGGATCTTTTGGCCAAATTCTAAAGGGTTTAGAGTGGAGATGCAAAAACATGCAAAAATTCACTATTCCAGGGGACTTTTTGGGGATTTTTGGGATCTTTAGAGGAAAATGGACCATAGATCACCATAATGGAAATTTTTTTGTATTCGTCATTTGATGTCCTCATTAATATAGACAACTTTGTATTACTAAATATTTTCTAGTTTTGCTTCCTTTGGAAGATAGTAGCTTTAGCTAAAAATTGCAAGTCTAGAGAAAATGCAAAAATGACAAAGTAGATAATTATTGCAAGTCTAGAGAAAATGCAAAAATGACAAAGTAGATAATTCTAGATCGCTGCAAAACGTGATTGGAGCATCAAATCACAAATATAAAGGTTACTATGTGATCACAATCATGACTACTATCTGCACTTGATATGAAAGCTTTCCTAATTCTTGCCATATTTTCTTCTACAGGTGGCAGAAGTGGTCCTCTAAGCTTGAACCAGTATGAAAAGTGCAGAAAATGGGTAAAATTAATGATTTCAAAGAGCTATGACTTTTAGCTATGAAATCAGATTGGGGCACGAGTACAATCCTTGGAAGTATACTTGAGAGAAAAATGTGTATGAAGGTTTAGAACCTAGATAAGTGCTTCAAGGTTCTTCATAAATTAACTAGTACCTGTAGTCTTAATTGACAAAAAATTACAGTGTGCATAATTTCCAAAATTTCAAAGAAATGCTATAGATATGGAAATAAAGTATATCTAATAGTATTATTTGTATGCACATTTCTTATAGAATCAATGTTACAACTAGAACAAGTAAGGTTTAGAATTAAAAAGAAAGATGAAGGAGGAGGAGACATGGAAGATGCACATGGATCTTACAGTCACGGAGAAGAAGTCAAGGGCTTGAATATTAGTATGGGAGATATAGAGACAAAGTCTAATGGACAGAGAGACATAATGGAGCCATTAGAGCTAGTAGAAACCACGAGGAGTTTGAAGATGGAGGTGCATACTTATAGAGATGATAATGAGAGGTTGTTGAAAGCCCAGGAGGAACAAAATCAACTACACACTAGTTGCCACATAGTTTAAATCAGTTACCAAGACAATTAATGAATAGATTATGTTCAAGACATTAAAAAGAAGACATACCTCATGCAAGGAAATCTAGTTATAGAAGACCTAGGCATTCAATAAGTGCTACTAGAACTCAAAGAGATCATTATTCACCAACCTATTCAACCAAAAAGTTATATACATATGAAGAATCCAAGAGCATCCAACAATATCCCCAATTAGACATCAAAGAGGAAGACATGGACACGACAATGTGCAAGGATATCTTAGGAAGATTAAGCCACTGACTTTTGATGGTGAAAATAAAAAGGGAAAGGATGTTAAGTCTTGGTTGTTAGGGATAAGAAAGTAGTTTTAGTTGCATAGATACTCATCCAATCTAGAATCAATGATTGCTACTATTTATAAGGAAATAATTCTATGTGGTGGGATCAACTAAAGCAAGTTAAGCACATCAACAAGAAAATGATTTCTTGGATGGAGCTCAAGAAATATTTCTAGCAACATTATCTTTCTGAGCACTACTATGATAAGAAGATACACGAGTTCTTTGAAATCAAGTTGGGAAACATGACCATGGAGGAATATGAGAAGATTTTTTTAGATCTGCTAAGATATGTAGGTTTTATTATGGGAGAAAATGTGAATATACAAAGTTTCTTAAGTGGACCGCCATCATTTTACCAAGAAAAAATCCAATTTGATGAACCTAAGACTCTGGAAGAGACCACTAGGAAGGTGACATAACTATATGATCAAAACAAAGGTAGAGAAACTTTCCATAAGTATTGGAAAGATAAGAAGGAATAGTTGGATCAGAGGAAGAAGGGATTCAAACCTTCTTTATTCAAGAGTGGTTCTAATACATATCAACAAATCTGGCCAACTCAGAATGGATATGAGGTCACAAAATATTTGGGAAAAAGGATAAGGAAACAACCAATCAAATATTGGTGATGTGAAGGAGATCACTTGTACAAAGATTTTCCTTATAAGGGAGACATAATGAGGACTATGCACATATTCAAGAGTGGTTCTAATACATATCAACAAATCTGGCCAACTCAGAATGGATATGAGGTCACAAAATATTTGGGAAAAAGGATAAGGAAACAACCAATCAAATATTGGTGATGTGAAGGAGATCACTTGTACAAAGATTTTCCTTATAAGGGAGACATAATGAGGACTATGCACAACGCACAAGAGGAAACTATAGTGAAATATGTGAGCAAAAACATCCCTAGAATATATGTAAACCCGAAGAATTGATATGAATACCATCAATGAAACATGATTGAGGTTGAAGGTAAGATTACAAATCATCCTATTGCCATTTTAATTCATCAAGGAGAAATTCATAGTTACATTTCCCTTGATTTAGTTGAAATATTTCATTTGAAGAGAAGTAAGCATGAGAAATCATGGATGGTTCACGTAGCTATCAGGACTAAAAGGAATATTAATGAGATTGTTAAAGGATGTCCAATAGATATGAATGGTGTTAGCACTATTGAAGATCTGAACTTCATACCATTTGGATCATATGATGTCTTGATTGGAATGGATTGGTTGGATATGTATCATGCTATTCTAGATTGCCATAACATGACTTCTTCTTGCCTTGATGAAGAAGAAAAGTAGAGGGCATTAAAAAGAATCCCAAGACCCATTTCTATTAGGGAGATTTCTTCGTTATAAATAAAGAGACTCCTTTAGAAAAGGATACCAATTACATGCAACTCGTGTAGGAGAGCCATCTAAGTGCACAAGTCCAATTCTTGAAGACTTTCTAGTGTTGCTAGAGTTTACATATGTGTTTGAATAGATACTATGTTTACCACCAAAGAGAGATATAGATTTCTCTATAGATTTAATCCTTGGAGCCACACCAATATCAAAAGTGCCATACATATTGAGTACACCAAAATTGTGTTAAAGTTTAAGCTATTATTAGGTTACAATTCAATTTACTAGATAACAATAACATAGATAGGATCACTGAGAGAAACAC
>CBVK0100005989.1:0-15121 GCA_900067695.1 Picea abies
CAAGGGAGGATGAAGTCTTTTGGTGATGTGTTCTAAGTATCAACATTTTTAGGTGTTGTCCAGCAAAGGAAGTCCATACAACAATACGGATTTGGCATAGGTTTCTAGGGAGATTATTGTGGGACTTTTTGGTGTTGTAAGAGGCATTCTCTTGCTGGAAATTGTAACTTGTTGCTGATATAACTTTCTTGAAGCTAATAAAATCTCTCTCTCTATTTTGGTTTCCCCACATTGGGGTTTTCCCTAGCTGGTTGCCTAAATTTTTGAGTATTACACGGGTGTGCAATTGTTGTTCATTATGTTTATTACACTACAAAAGTGCTTGGCAATGTGTATATATGCTCATAATATTTTTTGAATGTGGGTTTATACATTTCAGAGTTCATAGATGATAATTATCTCTATGTTGCTAAGTGTATGACAAAATATAGGGCATGTTGATTTTGTCATTAAATTTATACACATGATGGCGGCGGGACTGTAGAGCTCATAAATTTTGACAAGGTGCTCTGATTTCTACCAGATCAATGCCATTGGATAGAGGATTTCAAAATATTTCCTTTGGAATATTATATGTGGTGTCTCCAATGGATATTCACTCTAAACTCATGGAAATTCTACAAAAGGTTGAAGCACTCTAAGCCAATATGCATGACCATCTGCAAGGTAGTTGTCATAGTATTCAAACGTCCTTGGATAGAATACAGGAGGGATATCTTATGGTGGACATCAAATATTAATATAATCAAGAAGTATATGCTTGGTATGATTTTGAGGCTGATTATGATAATTGGTATATGGATAATTCTCATTTCTGGGATGATTTTTAGATTTGCCACTTCCATTGTCTATTTGATGACTCTGCCCCACCTCATGTAGACCACCTCCTGGAGAGTACACAAGAGCCTTTCATGCATATGATTCTTCATTTTTCTTATTCTCCAGTATAAGTGGATGTCTTTTTGGCCAATTCTCCATATTTGGATCCACATGACCAATGTCAATCTATGGAGCATCATTTTCAGTTGCTTATTGAGTTTTGGTATCTTGAGTGTGGAGTTCACTTGAGCACTTGGACATGGGACCCAGGTTTATAGTGGAAGTTGGACTAACTTAGCATGGTGTTCTCATTTCTACATGGGACCCTAGTTCTCCAGTCTACTTCAAGACTATGGTCCACACTATCCATGGGACCCTGGTATATGGTTGTACACCCTCATAACAAGTGTTGAGGACAACACTTTCATAAGGGGGACGAAATGTAGTGTAGCTAGAGAGGTAGTGGGAGGTATGGAGGGTCCATAGTGATAATAGTGGAGGCCATTCAATGTAAGGTGGAATAGGTCCACTATATTATTAAATAAGTCCCATTATGGTAGTTAGATATATTAGTATGAATATAATAAATGTAAGAGAACTTACTAGAAGGTTCTAACTTGTAGAAGGTTCCTCCTCTCGAATGTTCTTAGGTGGTTTGTAGCACTATATAAAGGGGTTGAAACAATTTAATGGGGTGTGAAGAAGTATTGTAATTGGAGCTTTTAGCACATTAGGTAGTTTCCCCCTCGAAGAGGCAAGTAAACATGAGAGGATCCCTTCCATAATAGGATCCATTGTATGGTGTTTCCCTACCCTAAGGGTTTTCTTATAATGAAGAGTGGTTTTTCTATATTGTTCCATATATCTTGTGTGGTTAATGTATTCAAATATATTTGGTACTTAACAAATATCTACTCCCATTGTTGATCGAGATCCTAAACCTTTGTTGTTGCATGCAACAAAATATTTCTAGGTTCTACTATTTATAGGTTGAGTGGACTATTTTATTGTGTTTGAAGCACTACTTTCAATTAGAAACACTTTTTATTTCACTCGAAAAGGTTTATGTTTTCTCAAGATACGACCATTTTTTCCATATCCGAAGGTATAAAGTTTGATTACGCCATTTTTATTAGAGAGTTAATATTTAAGTTTCACTATTTTTATTCCAATTTACTACCCCTTCTTATCTACATAGTCTCTTTTTTGTGCACTTTGTTTGATCTCAACAAATAAAAAACAAAGCAAAAAGTGTTTTTTTTTTTTTAGGTATGCTCTTTGCTTTACATTTATGTGAGATCAATGAATCAGAAATAAAGAGAAAATATGCATTTTCCAAGCAACCTAACCAAGATCTAACTCCATTATTGTAAAGTTTCAAAAAAAAAAATTCAAAATTTTCATTTGTTTTCATTTGCAGTCATGTTGAAGTTTTTTGCAAGAAAAAACAAGGGTTTTTGGGATAAGCATGCACTTCGAGGCAAAGAGTAAGAAAAAATAAAAATAAAAAAAACCCTTCCTCCTCTATAATAGTGGAGGAGGAAGATAAAGAGTCTCTATATTTTTAAAGTTACTTTTTGAAAAAAATCATTCAACTTTGAGGTATCTCGTAACTTTATTGTAAAATTCATTTCACTTAAATTATAAAAGTGAATCACTATAAAATAAAGAGTCTCTATATTTTGATAAAGAGTCTCTATATTTTCAAAGTTACTTTTTGAAAAAAATCATTCAACTTTGAGTTATCTCATAAATTTATTGTAAAATTCATTTCACTTAAATTATAAAAGTGAATCACTATAAAATAATTTTAATATTATTTTTTAAGTTACTTTTTAATGCAACTTTGATTTGTAAAGTAAATTCAGTGTAAAAATGATTATAATTTATTTTATAAAAGTGAGTTACTTCATAAGTAATTTATTTGTAAAAGTGAGTTTATAGGAAAAGTTAGAGAAGGGGAAAAAATGTATTCAACAACCTCATTGTGAATCTATCACCACGTGGGCCAACTTTTTCCTACCATGTGGCCTGATAGTTACCTTTTATGTCTTTTTAAAAAAGAGCATAACTTTCACATCTAAAGTTTGTTTCCAATGTCCTTTTTTTTAATTGACTATTTTTTCGAGAGCTTTCCATCTAGATAGTCAACTTAAGTTTTTAAATCCATATTACTTGAAAATTTTGATATGGCTACTCCAAATGATCTTTTTCTTACCAATATCAACTACTTCTCATGGAAATCCCACATGGAGGATGTAATACGAAGTAAAGGACTGTATCGAATTACCTTGGAAAAAGAAAAAACCTCCATTGATGCAAAAAATAAAGTCAAATGGGATAGTAAAAATGACAAAGCACTTGAATTAATTAGAATGTCCATCTCTCATGATTTGCAATTTCACCTTCAAGGAATTGATTACCTAGATGAAGTTTGGAATAAACTATAAAGGTATATGTTAAACACAATGTGATTCGAGCCCACTAGCTCGAAAATCAGTTAATGTCTTTAAATCCCAATGATTTCACTTGCATTAAATATTATTTATCTAAGTTCAAAACACTTGGACTTTTACTTCAAGACTGTCATATAGATATAAATGATGACTAATGTATATATGTCATTCTTTCTAAGCTTGGTAGTGTATATTTTTTTTTTGTATCTACTTTTTACTCCACCAAAGAAGCTCTAGGGGATTCATACATGGAACCCTATCTTGAGTCTTTTTGTGATTATCTTATTAGAGTGCAAGATAAACTCTTGCATCTTGAAGTGATCAATACACTGTATGTACATCTAGCTAAGTCTTAGTGGCCCAGCAAAAAGATAAACCTAAGCATCCAAAGAAGCAACATTCTCAAAACAGCAAGCCAAACAAGGTCCCCAAACCCTCTCAGCCAGCTTCTACTTCCAATGGTGGAAAAGGACAAAAATCAAAAGGCAAGAAGACTGGTGGACATTGCAATTTTTTTGGGCAAGATAGTCATCTAGAGTCTAAATGTTTTAAAAATATAGATGTCTTAGAAGCAATGATGAATAAGCACAACATCTATCTTGATTCTTATTCTTCTAACTCTTTGTTTCATGGAAATGCACTTTCTTCTTATGGTTTATCCTTTAATGCAACATATACTTCTTCTCCTGATGAGTGCCTTATTGATTCTAGAGAAACTTATCATATGGCTAAGGATAAAGCCATTTTTTCTACTCTTAATGAATGTAACACTAAATAAACATTTGGTGGTGATTATATATCTCTTAGTGTTGTAGGGTCTAGAATAGTTTAATTAGATGATGATCATTTTAATGATGTATTATGTGTTCCAAGTCTATCTTGCATCCTTCTATCTGTATATCAAATTTCTCATTCAGTGAAGGTAAAACAATATAATCTTCACCTCACTAAGTTGTAATCAAGGATTTAAAATATTCTAAGCATGTCATAGCAATTGGAATTGTTGATGATAATACCAGGTTATACAAATTTGACAACTTTGGTTCATCATGTTTTCTATCAATTTTTATGACTCATAAGGATGACTTGAGAAAACTTTGGCATGAGACACTTAGTCATCTAAGCTATCGCTCATTGTAACAACTAGGTAATAAAAATATGGTGACTAATATTCCTCTTGTTTCTTGTAGAGATGGTGTTTGTGCTGATTGTGTTCTTGAAAAACATCACTGAGACAATTTTGACAAACATGCCTCTTGGCATGCCTCGACCCTTGTTTATATTGTTCATGGTGATTTGTGTGGTCTGCTTTCTTCTCCTTCTTTCTCTAGGTGCAAGTACTTCTTAACTTTCATTGATGACTTCTCCAAAAACACTTGGGTTTATTTCTTAAAACTAAAGAGTGAAGTTTTTGGCATGTTTTTAGCCTACAAGATTCTTGTATAAAAACAATTTGGACATCAAATGTATAGGTTAAAATCAAATAATGGAGGGGAATACTTGAAGAAAAAAAATTCAACTTACCACACTACATAGGACATTCAAATGCAACATATTGTTCCATATACACCACAACAAAATGGTGTTGTTGAGAGAAAGAATCACACATTAAATGAAATGGAAAATTGTATGATCCAATATAAGGGTTTAAGTCTTAATTAATGGGAAGAAGCCATCAATTGTGTTTGTTATCCCTGATTCCTAGGGATAACTAAGGAGATGATGTCTCGAGACCCTTGGGTTACATACATGGAGTACTGAGAGATAATTTGACCATCAATTTCCACTTGCACAAACAGACACCCACCTCGCCACCACAACTCCAAGTTCATCATGATGATATCCACCACATCGGTTGGATTTCGAAATACATTGGGTCTTTCTCCATGAGGCACAAGCCAATTATTATGGTGAGTTTCATTTAAATATTTGATGCATTTGAGTTTATTGCATCTATTACTGCTTTTGATTATGTAACATTTTCTTGGACATTATGCTATTTTCCTTGTTTTACTTTGGTGGTTGATATTTCACCCTAGCAAGTGGGTCACCCTTTGGGATAGGTTTTCTACTAGGTGGTCGTCTTGAAAATTCAATGTTTCATTCTCGACCATACTTGTCACTTTCCACACTTCACCCCCTCATCTCCTTACCTTTTGGGATTTTTGGGTGTACTGACCTAAAAAGGGGTTGTCCCTCATTTCATGGGAAGAAGGGGTTGAAGGCCCAGAGGTTTGTAGCTGGAAAAAGATAAAATCCAAATATTAACCTTATAGATGATTACTCAGGGATACCGAGGACAATGAAATGTCTCTCATAAGAAACTAATGGGACCCATAAAGAAAAAACTAATACAAAATGCCAACCAAGGTGGAGTATGTGTGGGCACTATTTTTAATGCTTAGGTAGAAGCCCCACACATGTTTTCAACTTGGGGATGCATGATTTGACTAGGGTAGAGTCAAGGTGGGCACATTTTTTCATGCTTAAGTAGAATCCCCACCTTGTCTTCAACCTAGAAACATCTTAAAAGAATAAAAGGCAATAAATGGGCTTGGAAAAAGGTTGCATTGAAAACAAAGGTGCAACACACCCTCTACAAAGGAACCCATAAATGAGACACTACAACCCCTTGTATGTCATGAACCACATGCCCAAAAGTATTCCCCCCATCCGTGACACCTCATCCATATGACTTAGAAAGAGTTCCCCTCAGGAAACACCCCTAAACATGGGGTATGATTCACCCAATAGATTGTTTTGTCAACCCTCCCATACCTAAACTTTGCAAATTGCATAGGGCCTTTGAACACTTGTTTATTTAGATGAGGTGGTTTGGATGTACACGCCTGGATGGATCTTTTCTTGATTTTATTTACACATCATGATGCATTTGACTTGATATCCTTGGAGGGAATATCCATTTGTCTTTGTAGGACCTAGTTGGTGGACAGTTTTGGAAGAACAGGCCTAGCTTAGGCTTCCACAGGGCTTGAAGCCCACAATTTGGATGTCAAGGACCCACACTCCAGGTGAAGATGACATGCCTTTGGAGTCATATAGTACACCTTGGAGAATATTTCCCATCCCCTGCATGCCAAACAAATTGCTTGAAAGGGCCAAAATATCACCTTTTGAGGGCTTGACATCACCTAGGGCTAGGTTGTGGTGGTGATGATGGAAATTTGGAAATTTTTTGAGAAAGAGGCCCATGGATTGTGGAAGAAATGATTTGGTTGAAGACAATTGGCCTTTGGAGTCCTAACACTCCCTTCTCCAACTCAACTACTTGACCAAAAGTGTCAAATGTTGTCAAAAGAGGGGTGATGTCATGTTTCTAGGGTTTCTCTTATGTGCAAAATATGAATTAAATAATATAACATTTACAAATGTTATAGCAATATTTGCCTCACCATTGTTATCTTGCACAGAGGGCCTTTTTCCATTTCCCTATGAAGACTTTTTATCCCTTTTTGATGAATCCAGAGCTAAAAAATATACATATTTCCACATATACACTCCCTAACTGCTATGCAAGATGCATATACACTTGTTGCTCCATTATAGCTCGCGTATATCAGGATGTGCCAAAAAATATAAAATGAGGTCGAGTTTCCATGTCACGAAAAAATATCTCTTATCCTTGGCCTTCCATGTACTGGAAATGTTCTGACTCGGCCCTTCAGTTGCATTCTGGAGGCTATAAGAGCACAAATTTGAACTATGGAAAAAGAGGAGAAAGCATTCAACTTTGAGAGCAAAGTTACTCTAGAGAAATTACTTCATATTGAGTCTGCATCCCTTTGTCCCTCAATTCTGAACACAGTGTTCATCCCCTAAGCTCTTCACTTATTTTTGAGAGGACCTCTTTGCCTCTTTCTCATGAGCTTGCCTTTGGTGGAGGATTGAAGTGGTGGGGACCCAGTTGGAAGGAACTTGGTTTCTTGGTTTTGAATCGTGCCAACACGAAAGTCTGTAATGTTAACACTTATGCTGATCAATTATTAATAGAAATACTCATTTCCCGTCCTATTGATATCTTGCAAATATATGATTATTATCCATGGGCGTGTTTGTAATGTTTATTAATGGATTATGTTATTTGATGTGATAACCCCTTTTATATCATCACTATATACTTTGTTTGTTTGTTTGTTGAGAACTTCTCACAGGTATAAAGCTTTGGGTCAAAGTGCTCAATGGTGGAACATCATCAAACGTTGGATCGAGGTAGGCCTCTTTCCTGTATTGCACATTAGTCTATATAGCTTATATTGGAATTTAGTTGATTTTTGCAGTCATACCTGTCTGTTGTGGTTTACCCTTGGTCATAGAGAGTTTTTCCCTTGTAACAGAAATGGCGACTCCATTGGGGAGAGATATTCCTTCTAAGGGTTGAAGTACTTTTTCTTCTTACATTGCTCTTTTTTCTTTGTGTTTCTTGTCGTATCACTGCTTGACAGATCCTATTCACTCTGAGTCTAAGTTTTCAGCCTTTTACCCTTGCCTAGCCTTGTTTTAAATAATATACACCATTTTTTCCTTGACATCCATGTATACATGCTTGTTGTCTCACTACAAGAAGCATATATACGCTCTGTTCACCTAAACAGTTGCATATACCACTTCCCCTTGCTTGTCTGCTTCATTGAGTGACTTTTGGGTGGGATTTAAAGATTGTTGAGCCTTCTTAGGTCTCTGTAGCATCTATTGAGATTATCTGGGATGACAGGAATCCTGTTTGGAGTTGAATTTTTAGGCATAGTCTTTCTCTTTGTTTTCTATTTTTAATTTGTCCTTGGCTTCTGGGTTGTTTCCTTGGCTGCCTGGTATTCTGCTTGAGTTATTGCTTTTATACACAGTAGAATTCATCTATCAAGTTTCTTATCAGTCCATGCATTTTCTTTTTAGAATATTGAAAATACAAAAAAAAAATAGGCATTTTGCATTGGTTAGCATTTTTGTCTTTGAATTTTTATCATTAGCTTAGCACATTTAGCAAAAGATTGTATTTTACTTCTGAATTGCAGATTTGAAATTAAAGGCTGCATTGTTTTTATCAGCATATCATTCATTGAAAAGTTAAAGATAGAATTTGCATTATATCCATATTTATTTTCTGGCAGAGTCATAACACCATGAGTTTCACTTCCATACCTTTTTGAGTAACCATGGCCAATAAAATTTATGCTTTAAACTAAAATTGAATAGTCACGATTTTATTTTTAGGGTGCACAAACTAGCTTAAGATTTAGTGCCTTGGAATAGGATTTTGTGAGTAAACTTCTCCAAGAAAATTAAATCAACATATGTGTCTAAGACAGGGAGTTGAGAAGTCCATTGTATAATTGGTAAGATCAGGAGGCTCCGCTCACACCTGAGTTAATCACGAGGTCACGCAAATTTAGTTGAAGGGATAACCCCTAGATACTCACCTAGCGTAAGAGATATTTATGTGGATTTATTCATATTTGGGGATCTTGCTAGTACCCATACCTCTGTGAGAGGTGGTACTTTCAATGTTTTGGGCTTTTCTACCCTTCCCATACGATGATATGGACTTACAACTGCTTGCATGTGCATCAGTTATATAGTAGTTTATTAGTTTCTTGACTTAGGTATCTCATAGGTTACTTGCAGGGGTTATTCTGCTTGTACCCTGAGTCAGATAAGGGTCGTACAACACACAACCTTAATGGAGGATTACCTCTCCAGGGGGATCTGACCGACTGGTTGTTAAGCCCACGAGGACCCTTATAACTGATCTTGTTACCTCCAAACTTTAGCGGGGAGTCTCAGGTCCCTCTTGGATGAGACATACCTTCTTTAGCGAGGGAGGCCACTCAACCAATTTAGCCCGTTTGCATACCAAGTAGTCTTCAGAACACTGGGAGTTCTTCGACTCCCAATCCCACTATAATTAATGGCACTCCTTTGACACTTGCATCCACTACAATTGCAGTGCTAGAGGCTTACACCGGTACTATGGCTCGACCTGTAGTTAATGCTTCATCTCTTGCCTCAAACCCTTTTTTGGATTTTGGCCACTCACCAAGTTACAATGTTCATACCATCCCCATGGCTCCTAGTCTGTTTTATTATGGTATTCCTAACATCACCTCACATTTTTCAACTGCCATCCCAACTGTTGGCCATAACACTAGCCTTGGACTTGGGGGCACTGCACCTCCTTACACTCCTTCCCCGTTTGGTGGTTCTCATATTCCCCAAGCGAATCCTAATGTAGGGAGTATCCCTATTCTTAACCCCATTCTAATCCTTATACAGCTGGATGGAACAACCCAGCTGGAGGACAAGTTCTACCCTATATCCCTATCCCCTCGGTGTCGATTCTAACCAATAATTTTGGCATGATGAATCCACTTCAATCCTCTGGGTTCCCACCTAGAGGAGGTCAGTCTTACACTTTGGGTACTCCCCAACCCAGATCTAATCTAGTTGGGGGTAGTTTTAACAACCCCCAGCTTGGATCTAATCCAACTGGGGGCAATTTTAATAACCCTTATCATAACATTCCTGCCAGAATGATGCCCAATCCATCTTTTACGAATCATCTTGGAGGAGGCTCTTATAATTCCGGACAAGGTTTTGGTCCTCACCAAAATCCTGGATGGAACCCAGTTCCTAACGCACAATCTTTCGCGAGAGGATGGGGTCAAGTGTCGCAACCCCATATTCCCTTTCTGGCCACGCTTAATCTGTTAGATTTGTCTAAAATAATGAATGACCCAGTGAGTCATGACCCGACGTGGCCCCTTGTCCCTACCAAGCTTCCATCAGACATTCCAAAGTTTGAAGGTAAGAATGGAGAAGACCCTAGTGATCACGTCACTACTTTTCACCTTTTGTGCTCATAGAATTATATGAACCATGATTCTATTAGGTTACAATTGTTTCAGCGCACTCTCATTGGAGTGGTGTCACAATGGTACATTGAGCTACCTAAGGGGACATATGGGTTGTTCCATCAGTTGGTGCTAGAATTTCTCAATCACTTTTAACTGCCCATTCGTTATGATGTTGGCCTTGAACTTTTGTCAACTTTATGCCAGGGTACCAACACTCACATCTCGGACCATATCCAAGAATGGCGTAGGAGAAGGCGGTTGGTTAAAACTCCTATACCCCCGGCCTTTCTTCTAGAATGGTTCCTAAAGTCTTTACACGCTCCTATTTCAAAGGACGTTGCTACTTTCGGGGTATTCAGTGAGGAAGAAGCTATCCTTAGAGCCCAACAATTTGATTTGATATATGCTCGGTCTAGGATGTTATACCACCTTCTTCCAGATGCACCACAGACAAATCACGATCCTAGACAAACTCTCGGACCTGATGCCGATGGAATTGTAGTTTTTGCCAATGTAAAATCCATAGACTCGGCAACGAACTCTGTCAGAGGGATAGCCTCGTCTAGATCCTCCAAACCCACCCTATCGGCGGATGTACATTCTGTGCAATCGTCGAAGAACCCAAATGGTGACCAGAAACCAGGTGGGAATAAAAAGAAAGGTCAAAATAATTGTAAGGGTAGGAAGAATAATAATAATAAACCCAAGGAAAAATATAATAATGGGAAACAGAATGATAATGTTGGAGAGGGAAGGAAAGATAAGCGTAAGGTGAAGTTTCCTTGTAAACTTTGTACCAATGACCACCTTACCCACTTGTGCCCCAAACTTGCAGAGGCTACAAGGCTTTTAAATATACCGCCCGATGTGCTGATGAATCCATTCCCACACAACCAGCACTTAGCCTCGAGTTCTTAAAGCACCGAAAATGCACCTGGTGGAAATCAAAACCCATCGTCGCAAGACAAAGATTGTGTTTGCATCAATATGGTCGATGCAAAAATTGATATAGCCACCCACTCTCGAGATTATAGCTCTTAAAAAGATAGTACCAGTCTAGAAGCTCCTCCTCTACCCCCAGATATGAACTTACAGATCGAGAAACCAGAGCCACCGCCTTGTATTCCGAAAGGAGTACTCAAGCGCTCTACCCACAACCCTAATTCTAGAGCCACCCAAAACTACTCTATTGTTGAATATCTGGGCCAAACCCCTTGTGCGATGTCAGCTTTGGAGGTACTCCAAACGTGTCCATCATATAGGAATGCCTTACTCTCTGCCTTAGGACCTCTAGAACCTAGTGGCTCGAAATTCATCAAGTTTGATGTCACAGACGTGAAGCCTCGCTTACCCTACCATGTGGCTTTTCAAATCCACATGGATTATTCCAAGTATACTATCAAACGAGCAATCGTTGATGAAGGTGTTGCCACTTGCATGATGTCCCTCGTCTATTGGAAAGCTATTGGTTCTCCGACCCTTTCCAAGACATCGAACATGTTGATTGCATTTGACGGTCATTCCTTCCGCCCTCATGGTATTCTCCCCACCTTTCCGATCCAGTTAGGTGGGAAGATGGTAGAGGTGGAAGTAGAGGTAGTCAATGCACCTCTCGATTATAACTTGTTACTAGGTCGCAATTGGACCTATGCTATGGTCATTGTTGTATCGTTTGTTTTTTGTGTGCTTTGTTTTCCTCATCAGGGGGAGATTGTGACAATCGACCAGTTATCCTTTGCGTACTCTATTCCTAACACATTTTTTGGACTGTCAATCCCTATGATCGACGATTCTCAGCCAGAAACTAAGAATATCGATGTCGGAATGTATTCTTCCCTCATGGGTACTTTCGACTTCTCGGCACCAATGCACCACGTTTACGCTATGTCTAGTAGGCCTGCTTCAACAGAGAGGTACATTCCTTTCCAGACTTCCTATTTTAGTGATCCTTGGACCCTACCTTCTCCAACTTCATCAATTGAAGGTCAGTCGCATGTTGGCATCACTATGCCACTATCGACAGCGGAGATTCTGTATCAAGTTATCCTTGACTCTTTTGTCGATCCCAATCCTGTTACCTCGTAGACGGACGAGGAGGATCCCGTTCTTAGGCCCATATGGGCCACTTCATTATCTTGTTCACATGATTTCTTAGATGAGACTTTTCCTTCGGACGAAGCCATGAACGTTTCTGAGAGACCTTGGGACAATATGCATCATCGATCTTATTTTCTCCCAAATCTTGAAAGAATTGAGCAAGATGATTTTTGATCTACCTTGAGTGAGATAGTCAGTCACGCCATAGTTCCACTTGATACGCACGGTATTTATGCCAAAGGAAATATGGTAAGTATTTCTCTTACCGTCACGATCGACATCTCTCGTACCCCTAGAAAAATAGAGAACGTAAATATAGGTGTGGATTGTTTGCCAGAAGAGATTATGATCTACACCAACCTCTTCAAAGAATTTCAAGATGTATTCACTTGGTCATATGAAGAGATTCCAGGGATCGACCCTCATATTGTCGAACATGAAATTATAACTTATCCAGATGTTAAACCTATTCGACAACATCTTAGAGTTGTTAATCCTAGGAAGGCCCCCGCTATTAAGGTAGAGGTGGAGAAGCTACTTAATGTTGGCTTCATCTACCCGGTTCCCTTGACCAAATGGGTGTCCAACCCCATTCCTATAAATAAAAATCAAGGAACCATCTGTGTGTGTATGGACTTTCGCGACCTGAACAAAGCTTTTCCTAAAGATAACTTCCCCATGCCTTTCATTGATCAGATTCTCGATGAGTGTGCGGGAAGCGAAATATTTTCCTTTATGGACGTATTTTTAGGATATAACCAAATCTAGATCAAACCTAAGCACCAACACAAGACAACATTTATATGTCCTTGCGGTACTTTTGCATACCGAAAAATGCCTTTCGTCCTGAAAAATGATGGAGCAACCTTCCAACACGCCATGACTTTCACTTTTCACAATCTTAAGCATATAGTTGAAGCTTACCTTGATGATGTTGTTGCTCACTCTCGCAAGAGAATGGATCATGTCACAAACCTTCGGCTGGTTTTTGAAAGATGTCGTTACTATAGAATCCGGTTAAACCCTCACAAATGCATATTTTGCGTTAGGTCTAGTCGTCTCTTAGGATTTTTAGTTTCTGAGACTGGGATCATGGTAGATCCTCTTAAGGTTGAGGCAATACTTCAATTGCCTCCCCCACGCACAATTAGACAACTTCAAGGTTTACAGGGGAAAGATAACTTTTTGCGTCAATTTATAGTGAATTACGCCAATGTCACTAAGGGTTTCATGCACCTAATGAAGAAAGACACCCCATTTATCTGGGATGAGCAAGCCTAGAAGTATTTCAATGCCTTAAAGAAAGCCTTAGTATTGGCTCTTTTGTTGAAATATCCTAATTACAGTAGAGATTACTTGTTACATATTGTCGCGTCCGAAGAGAATATTGGTATGGTTCTATTTCAGGAGGATGATGAGCTCCATGAGCACGTCATCTACTATCTCAACCGAAATTTAGTCACTCCTGAGCTTAATTGCTCTCACGTCGAAAATCTAGCTTTGGTTGTTGTTCATGCAGTCCAACGTTTATGACACTATATATTGCTTTGCAAAACTATTGTAGTCATTGATGTTAATCCATTTCAACATGTCCTCACTAGGCATATCATAGGTGGTAAATATAATAAATGGATTGTCATCTTACAAGAATTTGATCTCGACTTTGCTTCAGCCAAGTCCAAGAAGTCACTAGTTACCACAGAGTTAATATCTGATTTCCCACGATTAGACGAGGTTGTTATCCATGTCGATTCATTTGCAGACGAACACATTTTCTTTGTCTCATCGTCTGACCCCTGGTATGGAGACATTGTTTCGTATCTTCAATCCTTGAAGTTCGCTCATCATCTCTCACGAGATGATCAACGGCGAGTTAGATACTAATCCAAAAATTATACCATCGTCGGTGACACTTTGTATCATCAAGGAATAGATAGTATCTTATGTTGTTTCTTAACTCACGAGGAAGTTGAGTTAGTCCTAAATGATTGTGACAATGGGACTTGTGGTGGTCACCTATCCAAGCTTGCGACAGCCCAAAAAATCCTACGAGTCGGTTACTTCTGGCCCACCATCTTTAAAGATTGCATTGAAGTGATTAAGAAGTGTCACCCCTGCCAAGTGTTCACTCGAAAAATGCACTCGCACCCAGCCCTTCTTCACCCAGTCATTATCGTTGGTCCCTTCACCAAGTGGGGGGTATATTTCGTCGATTTCAACCCAACTTCGGATGGGGGGAATCAACACATCATCGTGGTTTTCGACTATTTTACCAAGTGGGTCGAAGCCATGCCTACTATAAAATCTGATGGGAAGACTGCAACCTTCTTCGTGCTCGACCAAATTATCGCCCGATTCAGTATCCCGAGTGAGATTGTCATTGATCATGGCAGTGACTTTCAGAATGAAATGATGGTAGAACTAGTGTCCAAGCTGGGGTTTAAACATGGTCACTCATCTCCTTATTACCCCCAGGCAAATGGGAAAGTAGAGGTCGTCAACAAGTCTTTCAGATGTCGTTACTATAGAATCTGGCTAAACCCTCACAAATGCATATTTTGCGTTAGGTCTGGTCATCTCTTAGGATTTTTAGTTTTCGAGACTGAGATCATGGTAGATCCTCTTAAGGCTGAGGCAATACTTCAATTGCCTCCCCCGCGCACAATTAGACAACTTCAAGGTTTACACGGGAAAGCTAACTTTATGCGTCAATTTATAGTGAATTATGCCAATATCACTAAGGGATTCATGCGCCTAATGAAGAAAGACACCCTGTTTATCTAGGATGAGCGAGCCCAGAAGTCTTTCGATGCCTTAAATAAATCCTTGGTATTGGCTCCTTTGTTGAAATCTCAAAATTACAGTAGATATTACTTGTTA
>CBVK0100005990.1:0-15120 GCA_900067695.1 Picea abies
CATGGGCTTCCTCACCCCACACAAGGGCACACAATGTTCCTTCTCTGTCTTAGAGAGGAAGAACACACCCTTCTCATGGGCACACCCAACTCATGGGCTCTCTCTCAGCATGACTCACTCAGTTTGTGTCCTGGAGGATGTCTCACGCAACTGTAATCATCAACACGACCAACTGCTTAGATGTAGGTAGGGATAATTTTAAGGATGGAAATTTATATTAAAATGTAGAAACCTGGACTAATCTTACTAGTCCTTAATATGAAAAATGTAAAATGTTTGCCATCGTTTCGTAAAAATATTCAAATTTCAAGGATTTTATATAGTTTTTAGAAAAAATGAAAATTGACTAATTGTTTGGAGAAAAACCTTAAAAATTTATCCCATTAATTAAATTTAACCCCTAAAATCATGTATATTTTACATTATATATATTCACATATTTATTCTCAATAAAAAAAGATTATCTTTAAAAAATAATTATATTAATTTTACTTTGTTTTCTTAAAAATATTACATCCCTCAACTTTATAAAGATAAAACATAACCAAAAGATGGAAAAAATCTTTTTTTTTTTTTCTAAACCTAAAACCATAACTATCTTTAAAGTAATTTTCAAAACCAAATTATAATAAAACTATAACCATATTTGAAATCATTTTCAAAACCAAATTATAATAAACAAAATTATCATAACTAAAACCATAACTATCTTTAAAGTTATTTTCAAAACCAAATTATAATAAAACTATAACTATATTTGAAATCATTTTCAAAACCAAATTATAATAAACAAAATTAAGATATATAATTTACTTGAATTCAATAGTCAATAGTTTCTTTTATCTTTTACAAATTGTCAATGTGAAAATGACTCGTGAAAATAAAATAACAATATTGCTTAGACCGAGAGGAGTCCTCTCAAGGTAGTTGAGACAAAGAGTAACTTTATTGATCTAAATCCAAAAGGGACCACAATATTTTTGGAAATCTTTTGCAAAGTTACCACAATATTTTTTTTTGAATTTATTTCTACATATTCTAAAAAACTTTTTAAAAGTCAATAAAATAATCAAAATAATAAAAGAGAGTAGTTTTATTTTTCCTTACTATAATTTAACTTAGGTAGTTGAGACAAAGAGTAACTTTATTGATCTAAATCCAAAAGTGACCACAATATTTTTGGAAATCTTTTTCAAAAGTTATCACGATATTTTTTTTAAATTTATTTTTACATATTCTAAAAAAACATTTTAAAAGTCAATAAAATAATCAAAATAATAAAAAAGATTAATTTTATTTTTCTTATTATATTTTATCTTTCACTGTAATTTTAATAAATATTAAATGATTTAAAATTTAATATTTTTTCATTAATAATTTTAATTTTTTTAACTAAAATTTTAATATTTTTAATTTAATCTAAATTTTATGCTCTTTATTTTGGTAATTACGCCGAAAGGACAATGGGCACAATTAATGATCTTTTGATTGCGCCGAAAGGTGTACACCTATTGACAATGGGCACAATTAATGATCTTTTAATCTTAAATTCTAATCTGATGGCTAAGCATTGAAAATGCTGGCATATTCTTAGTCGTCCTCCAAAATCAATGCTTCGGATTTATTGTTCATAACTTCCTTGCATTTATGAAGGCATCCGTTAACATGTTTACTTTTTTACATTTACCTGATCACATTATAAATTTACTGTCACGTTTCATTTTGGTGGCACTCATTCATTTTTTATATCTGAAAGGTCGTTTGATGCCATGACCTACACGGACATTTAATATTCACGTGTCATTATCCACAACGCACTCAAATCATACCATACCTTCAGTGCGCATGGGGTAATTTATGTTGTGTTGTTTATGTGTGCTCGGTGTTGGAGTCAGCTCAGTCACGGCTGTTACCAAAATCGGCTTCGGAGATATGGATTTTGGGTGGGGAAGAGAGGCCTATGGAGGGCCTGCAAAAGGAGGGGTGGGTGCAGTGTCAGGCATGTCCAGCTTCTTCATCCCATTCTGAAATACAAGTGGTGTGGAGGGAATAATGGTTCCCATTTGCTTGTCTTCCCCTGCCATGTGAAGATTTCAAGCAGAAATCAGTAAGGTCACGGAGAACGCTCCTCATTTTCCACGTTCCTCTCTTTAAGGCCATGGAAAAAATTAAGATCTCGCTAAATAAGATTAGGTCGATGGAATGACTGGAAGAGGCTAGGTCCCAAAGCATTGCTTCAACGAATCAAATTTGTTGTAAATTGTTTGTGTAAGCTTCTTGATATTCAAGATTTGTCAGATTAGGTTGGCTTGATGAGGTGGGATGTTGCATCTCCATCCTCCTGTAAAATTGATCAGTTGTACTTGTTGTATCCTAACTAGCACAGCTGAATCACGGCTAGAGAACGCCGAAAGGTATCGGCCACTGATAACACTCCCCACACAGTAAAAACTCTCAGCCTAGTAATTAGTGATCTTAATGGTTGAGAGTTTTTACTGTGCGGGGAGTGTTATCAGTGGTCGATACCTTTCGGTGTTCTCCAGCCGCGAGTCGGTTGTGCTAGTCTTAAATTCTAATCTGATGGCTAAGCATTGAAGATGCTGGCATATTCTTAGTCGTCCTCCAAAATCAATGCGTCAAATTTATTGTTCATAACTTCCTTACATTTATGAAGGCATCCGTTAACATGTTTACTTTTTTACATTTACCTAATCACATTATAAATTTACTGTCACGTTTCATTTTGGTGGCACTCATTCATTTTTTATATCTGAAAGGTCGTTTGATGCTACGACCTGCACAGACGTTTAATATTCACCTGTCATTATCCAGAATGCACTCAAATCATACCATACCTTCGGCGCGCATGGGGTAATTTATGTCCTGTTGTTTATGTGTGCTCTATGCTGGAGTCGGCTCAGTCACGGCTGTTACCAAAATCAGCTTCGGAGATATGGATTTCGGGTGGGGAAGAGCGGCCCACGGAGGGCCTGCAAAAGGAGGGGTGGGTGCAATGTCAAGCTTGTCCAGCTTCTTCATCCCATTCTGAAATACAAGTGGCATGGAGGGAATACTGGTTCCCGTTTGCTTGCCTTCCCCTACCATGCGAAGATTTCAAGCAGAAATCAGTAAGGCCACGGAGAACGCTCCTCCTTTTCCACGTTCCTCTCTTTAAGGCCATGGAAAAAATTAAGATCTCGCTAAATAACATTAGGTCGATGGAATGACTGGAAGAGGCTAGGTCCCAAAGTATTGCTTCAATGAATCAGAGTTGTTGTAAATTGTTTGTGTAAGCTTCTTGATATTCAAGATTTGTCATATTAGGTTGGCTTGATGAGGTGGGATCTTGCATCTCCATCCTCCTTTAAAATTGATCAGTTGTACTCACTGTATCCTAACTAGCACAACCGAATCGCAGCTAGAGAACGTTGAAGGGTATCGGCCACTGGTAACACTCCCCACACAGTAAAAACTCTCAGCCTAGTAATTAGTGATCTTAATGGCTGAGAGTTTTTACTGTGCAAGGAGTGTTATCAGTGGCCGATACCTTTCGGCGTTCTCCAGCCGCGAGTCAGCTGTGCTAGTTCTACTTCATATTCTTTTAAATAGTCAATTTACCTTACGGCGTTCTCCAGCCGCAAGTCGGTTGTGCTAGTTCTACTTCATATTCTTTTAAATAGTCAATTTTGTAGGCTTAAAAATTGATAATTTGTTTTTCAAAAATATTTTTTATTTAGAGTGGATCTAATGGTTAATGGTTAAGAACATGTGTTTCCTCTTATAAAATCACAAGTTCAAATCCAGAGGGATAAGGTATGTATACTTTCGTAGACTTTACTAGTCAAATAGTTGGATCCCATGAAACATAGAGAATTGAAAAATAGACTCTTACCATATCGTTGTCATTTGGCAATATTTATTAGCTCCATAAAAATATCAACTTCAAGTTCAATAGGAAGGTCTTGCAAATTCTTATTACTTAATCAAGGCTGAAAGGAACACCAACACACAGATCTGGTGTTCCATTAGAACATAGTTAAATGAACATAATCCCCCTCATCCATATTTCAAAAGGTCTATGAATACGAATACTGGAATAAGTAGTTACATGCTTTTCAATGTGAAAAGTGTGATAAGTTTGTTTAAATTTGGTAAAGATTGTAATGATAAATTAGTAGCTATGATTTATTGGTTTTTGGATTATGATCTAAAATTGTTTATGTTTGGTTAATAGTTAATTTTTTTCTGAGAAAGAAAATAGTGAAAGATCAAGACTAAGACTAAGACTGGGAGGCATCTAGCAAGAGTAAATGTTATTTCAGGTAGTTTGGTTTTGCTTTGAATAATTATGATAAATATTAATGAATAGTAGTCAATGATGATTGTCCTGCTGCTAATTTACAACTAAGTATTGGTAAGTTTTTCCACTATAATAATTTTTTTTAGATTTAAAGATGTTTAGACTTACAACTTATTTTATTTTGAAAACTAATAACTTTGCTTTTTTTTTTAAAGTATTCCAAATATAAGATTTTATTTATTTTATTTGAAAAATTAATAGGTTATATAAGTTATTAAAATTTAATATAAATGTTGTAAAGAATTTCATATATATGGAGATTTTCAATGGAAAGTAATGTTATTTTGTATTAAATTATTATTGAGTTGATTTCACATTGATAAAATCTCTTTTTCTTATAAGGATTTTGGTATATATATTATTGGATTGATTTCATTTTATCTTACAAATTTGTTCAAAGGCTTTGTTACCTCTTTATAAAGAGGATATTGCCACAACTTTTATATTAATTTCTTTTATACTAAATTTCAAATAACTAATAGTTTTGTTTGTAAAACTTTTTTTTTAATTCTCTATTTCTTAATTTATTTTATCTGAACGATTATCTTATGTTGCAATTCTCTATTTCACTATGGAGCTTGTGAGAATTTGTTCTTATTCTTTATAATTGGCAAAACAAATAGATAATTTTGATCTTCGAGATTAAGGTTGATTACATCCTTATAATACCTTAATTTTCTTTTTTCCTCTAACTCTTTATCACACCACATTTTCTCCTTAAATTTTGATTTGAAGTTTTTTTTAATAGTATCTTTATTCTACAAAATGGTGTCTTTTATGATTCCCCAATAGTTTAGCCAAGACTAGGCATCTTTAGCAATTCTCGCTTGAGTCGAATTTTAAGAAGCCTCTTGTCTTCCATGTTGTTTAACTTTTTCTTATACATTAGGTATCTAGTCATAGCCATGCTCTCAATGGGGGAGAGGCTTGTTTCTAAGAGGAGGATGGGATGGGCTGTATTTCCTTTTCTCTAGGATTCGCGACTTCACATCCATAGAGAATAACATGTGTAACAAGAGTCTCAAAGAGGAGTTTCTTCTTGTCCCAACTCCAAAGATTAGTTGATTTACAATTGTTTTCAATCCCATAATAAGCTTTCCATCCCCCAATAATCCTTTTCTCAATGCTATAATTCATATACGAAGGTATCATAAGGAATCTTATTGGATTTAATAATCATGACCTTGGTCTTATCAATATTAATAGTCATACCCAAAATCATGGGGACTCCTTGTCATAAGAACGATATCATTGGAATAAAGAAGAAGATTGATGACTATACCAGTGAGAGTAGGGCACACACAACTTGGTTTTTCCAAGCAATCTTCTAACTTGTCAATGTATATACCAATATACTTTGTAATGAAAATATCTATTCTTTGTAAAGATTTTGCTACATGCCAACTTATATATATATATATATATATATATAATTATTGGATTGATTTCATATTGATATAATCTCATTTTCTCTTACAAATTTGATCAAAGTTTTTTTTGTTATCTCTCTATAAAAAGGATATTGCCACAATTTTTCTATTAATTTATTTTATACCAAATCTCAAATAACTAATAATTTTGTTTGCAAAACTTTTTTTTTATTCTCCATTTCTTAATTTATTTTATATTGTCATTGTATAAACTCTTAGCTTATGTTGCAATCTTTCATTGATATGGTAATCTATTTTTGTTAATATATTTTGTAATGAAAATATCATATTGTAAAAAAATTTGTAATTTAACTCTTAATTCTTTTAATAAAAATAAAACTAATATTAAAATTAAAATAAAATTTATATATATAAACTAACATGAAAATAAAATTCTCATTTTATATATTCTTATTATTATATTTTTTATTTTTATATAATTAATTAAAAAATAATGTATAATTTTTGAAGGGTCATGTTTCACTTAGGATATACTCTTTCTATAAGATACATACTATAGTATATATTCTTATTATTATATTTTTATTTTTATATAATTAATTAAAAATTAAAATTTGTATATATTCTTATTATTATATTTTTATTTTTATATAATTAATTAAAAATTAAAATTTGGTTTTTTAGTAACATGTTTCACAACAGTATGTTTTTTCTAAACTATGAAAGCTAGAATATATAATTTTATATTATAAAATTTTCTATGAGATTAAAAAAAAAACACCTTTGAGCTACATCAAAATATATTCTGAACATATATGACAAATTATGAAATACAAGATACTATCAATATATGCAGTCTGAACTACTACATGTGTACCATTGTAAGTGACAATGTGACATTTTAGTAACTAAAACTCTTTGAGAAATAAATGGAATCTCTGAAAAGACTTACATGGAATGGAATGCTGGGTGAACATTAGAGGAATAGAATTTTACTTTCACCATAAATAAAATTATATTTTTTTTGGGTGGAAAAGAATATATTTAAAAATTAATTAATGATCATTTAAAAAAAAATTATACATTTTTAACCCGATATGAAATGGATTGCAGAATGTAGATCTCTAATCAATAATAAAATGAACATGCCTCCTGTAAAATGAGACAGAATGGGGTTTAAAACTTGTAACTTCACATAACAAACTTCATTTACATTTCCTGCTATTTTCCAATTGCTCTATACCCCAGGGCTCAATGCTAAAAAATCTTAACAATTAAAGAAAACATCATTAAAAGAGTATTTACATAAAAGACATTAAAACATTATTTTGCTGTGGATTGTCTAACTGTTACTAGTGACTGATATATATGAAATGACATTTTTTTGGGAATTTAGTGATATAAATTTACATGAAATCACTATTTTTTTGTTGTTTAAAATCTATTATGAATGTAGAAATGAATTCAGCATGCTGAAAAATCCTAGAAAAGAGTATTTACATAAAAGACATTAAAACATTATTTTGTTGTGTGTTGTCTAACTGTTACTGTTATATATGAAATGGCATTTTTTGAGGAATTTAGTGATATAAATTTGCATGAAATCACTATTTTTTTGTTGTTTAAAATCTATTATGAATGTAGAAATGAATTCACCATGCTGAAAAATCCTCTAAAAGAGTATTTACATAAAAGACATTAAAACATTATTTTGCTGTGAGTTGTCTAACTGTTTACTGTTATATATGAAATGGCATTTTTTGAGGCAATTCAGTGATATAAATTTGCACGAAAACATTTATTTTTGTTGTTTAAAATCTATTATCAATATAAAAATGAATTCAGGATACTGAAAAATCCTATAAACATTTTGATTATACAAAAATAATCACTCAAATATGTGAATTTAACAATTTCTGAATACATTATGAATTTTACATTTACAAAACTTACATTTACAGATTTGATTATGAATTTTACATTTACAAAACTTACATGTACAGATTTGATTTGTTTTGCATTTACAAATTTCACTTATTTGTTTACAGGAGCGAGTGCAGTTTCAATGGCAAACGGAAGATTTTTCGTTCATCGTATCCATTTCTGTGTCGTGATTAATCCTGGAAGCCCTGTGGAGGACGTTGGCTTTCTGATTGACGAGCAGCCCGACAATATCTCGCTTGGCTGTCGATCTGAAGGGAGTCGATGAGCTGTGAAAACCATCAACCAGATGGAGGTAAGCTTCCAGATCGTGACAACAGTTCATGTCGGCATTCGGTTTCAGATATGGAGAATGCCTGTTGTTCACCCGAAGCTCAGTTCCAACATGACAGTAAGCCCACGGCATCTTCTCTAGAACCTTCACAATCCTCTTTACGTTCTCCGAACGGCGATTCATGGCGTGCATCCACTCGTTCAAAACCAGTCCGGGAATCTTAGTAATGAAATCGTTAATGTTAACAACTCTCAACACTCTGCATCCAATCTCCTCCAATCTCCGACCAAAGGCGCGGTTTCCAACTCGCGGACCCCCGAATGAGAAAACCGTCACTGGAAGCTTCGAGCATTTGCCTCCATTGAAGGTCTCGCTTATCTCGTAGGCTGTTAGTACAGCCAGGGCTGCACCCAAGCTGTGGCCAGTGATTGTAATACTGATTTCTTCGCCCTCGTATAAATGCACTAGCCTCCGTACCTCGTTCATGACCTGATCCGAAGCGCTTCGACCGGTGGAATCTTTACATCTGTAGAGGCTCCAGAAACCACTTTCCACCTTTGCTTGGCAGCAATCCAGTCCATGAATCGAAGAACATTGTCGCTCTGAGAAATCCTCGACGGGTGTCAGTAGGTTCTTGACATTCTCGGCCCACTCCAGAGGAGTGCCGGTGCCTCTATATGCCACGACAATATCCCTCCTCCCAAGCCTCCTGATTTCAGTTTTTTCGTCACAGACTGCCACGAAACCAATCCAGCTCGTCGGTCTATTTATGCATTTTGCATCCATGGTCACGCCCTCCGACAGAAAGCGCGTTAACCACTGTGGAAATTGGATGCTGGAAGTGGCCTGGATATTCTTAGTTACCCTATAACCGCAACTCTTGAGCCCCACTTTGTGTAATAACGAACACTTGCTGTATTTGCAGCAACCATATTTTTCAGATTGCGGATCGAATTCAAATGCACTATAGCTGGCCTGAACAAATTCACCATACTTGACGATCTCTCGTCTCAGATTCTCGTCCAAGGGATCTAGAAGTCCTTCCCAGTTGTTCAATCCTTGGTATTCCCTCCATTTTGATCCAAGCTTCTGCCTTGGAGATCTGCACTTGCCTTCAGTGGATTTTTCAACCGAAGCCCGTCCTACACTCAGGTGTGAACTACTGCCTCCGAGCTTGGTCAAATTATCCCTTAATACTTCAGTCGAGGCTGCTACAACACTGTTGGACATGGAAGCGTTAAACCGCCTGGAAGTAACTGAAATATTCTTCATGACCTCATAATTTGTGCATCCAGTAAAAGAATTTAAAGATGAGAACGACGATGCCAATGCAAGTGATCGTGCAGGTTCCATTCTCAAGGATATAAGTGATAGTGCAGGTTCCATTCTCAAGGAAATTCAATAGAAACTGGAATTTCTATAGTCTCCAATTCTTCCCTGATATATTAGTGAAGGGTGATGCACTTGTCTATGCAAGAGTAATAGCTGAGAAGATTTTCTTGGTCGGTTGGTATTGATTTCACAATATTCGTCTTGAATTCCTGCTTGAGAAGGTGATCCAATTGCCTAAGGACCAATTGGTTCATTCCACAGTACAATAATATGGATAACTTTCAGCTTCCTGTCCCTATATAAGGCCGGCTATCATGGTCCGGTTTGACATAACAGGATAATCAACACTGCAGTACTGTTCATAACTTTCAGCTTTCTGTCCCTATATATGGACGGCTATAACTTATTCTATGGTTCCGTTTGAAATAAGTTAAGGAATTCAATATGGATTTTAGAAATGTAATTTAAACAACAGAAAATAGTGATTTTGTCTAAATTTACAAAGTTTGATTTCGATCAAAAAAATTTTAAAAGGTAGAATATTTAGCCAATGTTTTTTAGATCGCAGTAGTTTAAAAGTTTTATCTTTTCCTTGTTTTTCCGTAACTTTTTCAGTTTGATTTTGCCAGAAATGAAGGGTTGGATCTGCAGATTTGAGTGACTAAGTTTATATAATCAGAGAGGCCCAAAAAATTTTCAGCACACTGAATCTATTTATACATTCAAAAATGCAATTTAAACAACAGAAAATAATAATTTTATCAAAATTTACATCACCAAATTCCGACCAAAACACACAAACAACCAACCTTTTAACCTTTTAGATTTGAAATCTTTTACCATGCTTTCAAGAACGCAGAGGGCGCTGTTAATGACGTTTGACACAGTGGCCGGTGTGGACCTTCCTCATAAGCTGTGGAAACCCGAGAAGGCGATAGTGGCGAACTTACGAAGAGCGATAGTTGCGCAGAGTCCTCGAGAATAAACATGTAGAACAAAAAGGATACGACACGTGCCAGATGACCTTGCGTTCCAGGCCGGTTTATATACCACTGCACGCAGTCATCAATGCTACATGGATATCTACATAAAACGACAGATTGCACTGGAAAAAGGTTTAATTGAAATTTGGACCACTGTTATCTAGGTACAACAACAGATGGAAAATAAAAAAGAAAAGTTGGCCAAATTTATAAGAGTATAGTTCAAATAGGACAGTTATTAGTGGTTATTATTTCTAAATGTGTATTGATTTATTATTTTTATTTAAGAAAAATCATGTCATCTAAAATGTTTAGTTAATGATGATGATGATGATTAACTTTCATTAAAACTTAATTGGTCTATAAAATCTTAAGAGGGTAAATGATTACTTGTGATTCTTTAGAATTTTGTTTCTGTGTTCAAAAAGCATTAAGAGAAGTTTTCCAAGATTACCATACTTTTGTTGACTTAAGAGGTTAGAAAAGTTGGTAGTGTGATCAATATTTTGAAAATGAGATCTAATATGGGTATAGGCTGGACAATCTAAGAGAAAGTGCTTTTCATCTTCAACCTTCTTAGTGTGACAAATAGTCTATAAAGGATAGAATTTACTTATCCTAGATATCTTTTGTATTAGGTATTACTTTAGGTGCAAGGAATATGAATTTTTAGTCAAAATAGTTTTAGATCTTACTCCAAAATCAAAAGCAATTTCAGAGTAAATAATACAAGTAAAAAAGCCAAAATCCCTTGTAATCATTTTTAGTGGGGTCATATGCTTTTGATAACATTTAGCCTTAATTCAAACATACTCCCCTATTACAATTTAATTTCTTAAGAAAAAGAAAAATATTAATAATTTATATACATTGATCTATTTTTATTTTTCAAATTTTTCTTTTTAAATTTAATTTGAAATATTTTTTTTTAAATCTCAAATTTATAATTAATCCCAAGACAAATTTATAATTAATCCCATATGGAATAATATACTAATGTTATCAACGATGAAAACTTCAAATCCAAAGATATACATAATTAAATACATCATTGTTCCATGCTTATTATTCAACAAAAGTCTTGTTCACTTTGATTGTATATTGTCTTAGTAAATTTTTATTGATAACATCATTGTTCCATGCTTATTCAACAAAAGCCTTGTTCACTTTGATTGTATATTGTCTTAGTAAATTTTTATTGATAACATCATTGTTCCATGCTTATTCAACAAAAGCCTTGTTCACTTTGATTGTACATTGTCTTAGTTAATTTTTATTCATCAATATCAATAGTTAGGTTATTATTACAAAAGAAGTAATTGAATTTTAAGTAAATTTGTTTTTTTAATTAAAAATTTTAAGTAAATTTGGAAAGAATTTTATATAAAAATCAATCTTAATATTTTGGTTATTTAAAAAAATATATATTTTAAATTTATATATATATATATATAATTTTTTTGAGAAAAAAATATTTTTTCTTAAAAATATATTTTTTTTTCATTTATTAACTCACTCTTTTTAATATCAATTTTATTAGTCAACATTAATATTATTTGTTAGCATGTTTATAAAAGATTATACTAAATATTTTAGGTGTTTTGGTGACAACAAAGTTTTATTCACTTTGATTGTACATTGCCATAGTCAATTTTTTTATATAGATTTTATTGCTCAATATTAATAGTGAGGTTGTTATACAGCCTGAGTGGGCCTAATGGTTAAGAACATGTGTTTCCTCTTAAGAGGTCACGGGTTCAAATCTAGAGGGGGGTAGGGTATGTATACCTTCGTAGACTTTACCAGTCAAATCGTTGGGCGGAGGGGGGTCCCTTGTCCCACAAACAAGGGGGTCTCATACACCAAATTTGGTGTGTTGGCTTGGCTGTGACCTTAAAAATAGATTATTGGGTCAGTGCACCCTAAAAAGTGGGAAACAGGTCAGCAGGAATGCAAACGCTCACTCATTCCTAACCATATACCCTATAGGTTTGGAAGTGTCTAAACCTCAGCTTGCCACGTAGTTTTAGTGGCACTCCAAACCGCTTGAACCTCAACTTGCCACGTAGTTTTAGTGGCAGGAATGTGCGCACAAAGGGTCTCATTGAGCAAATAGAGAGGAGCAACAAGGTGAGGATATTGTCACTATGTCCCACTCTAGCTAGGTATGTTTAATGTCTTCTATTTTTCTCTCAATTTAGTGTTTTCTATTATAATTAAAAAACCAACCTAATTTACATGCAATGGCTTAATAAATTGCATCATATATAATAAAATGGAACCAGGAGACAATGTAAACAGCTCATAAGAAAACCAAGGAGAGAAAAAACTCAACCCTCCACAACCACCCATTGTAAACAGTTAAATTGATGAGGGTTTGGTCATATTCAGAACCCTTGAGGAACAATTAAGGGACACTAGAGAGCATAGTAGAGTCTCTGGGGCCACTTATTTGGAAATCATTGTGAAGTCCATTGCAAGTGAACAAGGGAAATTAACCTCTATTTCTTATTATAGAGAAAGAATGTATGAGTATTATAGAAATGGTTTCGATAGAAACGAAATTAAAGACTTGGGAATTTCAAAAAAAAAAAATTTCCTATTTTTAAGGATCTTAGAAATGGACAAGAACTACCATTTAACAAGAAATTCCTCTCCATTGACTTGTGCATCCATCCCCAGATTAGTCAAAATTGGATGGATAGGTGGTATATGGTTTTTGATAAACCTCCCTACAATAATAGGGAGGTTCCCTTATATTTTCTAAGAAAATTATGGGCTGAGTTTATTTTGGGTAGGCATGTCAACTACTTTGACATGGGTGACTTCCAAGGGGTGGGTCGGGTTTCTTCACAGGACCGAGAGCATGTCAGGAGCAATCCCATCTTAGGTCTTCGTCCCCCCAAGAACAAGCATAACCCCCCTACCCAACATCCTCTTGTTGCAAAGAACTTCCAACAAGTACAACTAGCCATTTCATCATTGACTCATAGCCTAGTGCAACATAGTAGCTTTGTTGCACTATCTTGGTAGGAGGTGTCTGCCAGTGACATTGATAGAGGGGTTGGAGCTTCAACATGCCCAACAGAGTATAGTAAGGAGAGGGCACATGGACATAACAACCGTCCATGCCAGTGACATTGATAGAGGGGTTGGAGCTTCAACATGCCCAACAGAGTATAGTAAGGAGAGGACAAATGGACATAACAACCGTCCATGCCAATGACATTAATAGAGGGGTTGGAGCTTCAACATGCCCAACAAAATATAGTAAGGAGAGGACACATGGAACCTCACAAATGCTCGAGTTGCAGGAAGACATGTTATGGGCCTATAGAGCCCAGTGGACAACAGCTTCATGGAGGAGGTTATTATCTTAACCCTCTCTATGTTCTTCATTGTTATATATTTATTTTGTATTTTGTGTATTTATATAAATATTTTATTGTATGTTGTTTTGCAGTTGTTAAGTTCGAGCAGTAGACCCTCTATGTCAATGGGTGCATCAATGCCTAGCCCCACCACTGATGTAGTAGTAGAGATAGATTTGTCATTGGGAACACCCCACACAAAGGTATGTGTCACACTTGAAAAATTCACCATCATCATTTCTTTATTTTATGTCATCCTCAAAATTTTAATGTTCTTGTGTTTCTATAGGATTTGGGACTAGGCAATGTCAAGGAATGTCCATCTGGGATGGACAAGTACCCTGCATCACAGGTACCATGTGTATAGTTAAATATCATATAATTCTCAATTTTTTTGTGTTTATGTTTTTGAATTTTACTATTTGGTACTAATAGTTCAATATTATTAAAATGTATGCAGGTTGCAGAAATATTTACTAGATATAGTACTACTACATTCTCTATGCACCTGGGCCTTGCTTCTGGGTTACCTTTATCCAGGCCAAGGGAGTTGCAATCACTTATACAACCCGTGGGGGTCTATCATATCCCACCCCCATCATCTGTCTTATTGCATGCATCCTCATTGGATTCACATGCAGGCCACCCATCTGAGCCACCTCCTCCATCACATCCATCTACAATTGATGTACCTGTATTCCACCCACCCCCACCACCATTTCCATCGGCTCCATCCACCGAGGCTTCCATATAAGAGGTTTCCTCATAGCAGGTTGTACAACCTAGTGCTCCATTTTCCAGCGAATCTCCATCAAGGCATGAGATATTCACAATGAGATAATGTGTTGATGATAATTTTTTATGTATCATGAATTTGAGTTATAATGTATTTGTTTAATTTTGTTGACTTGATCCTTGTAACTGATGCAGGGTGGCATCATGGAGAGATTGAGGTCACAGAGGAGGGTAACACCCTCACAGTTGACAATAACATATAAAGTGAGTTGTCATAACTTAAATTACAAAGTATCATTTTGTATGTCTCTTAATCCATTAAGAAAAAAAACTTATAACAATATTTTGTCTTTTTGTAGTCTCCATAGCGTCAAAGCATGCCCAGGCCTAGAACCACTCGAGGTGCTTCCTCAAGAAAGAGAATAAAGATAGATTTCCAGGATGCTCCTAAGGGTGGCAGTGGTCAATGATTGACCAACTACTATCATTTTGTATCTAGGCCACCATATGGATTATTTTTATGTTAGGGCACTTGTTGTTGCTTTGTATATTGGGCACGAGGTGTCATTTTGTAAAAAATGTACAATTTATACGATAATGAATATATATAGATATAGATATAGATATAGATATATACACACATTTCATGGCATGTTTTTTATGAATCTCATTGTTCTTCATTTTATGTTGATGAATATATGAATTTCAAGGTCTTTGAATTTCAAAGTGTGTT
>CBVK0100005991.1:0-15120 GCA_900067695.1 Picea abies
CTCTTCCGATCTCACATGTCTTCATGTTCAACGTTACAGAGTCTGATGGCTAACATAAATTTTTTGATATGATCTTCGGCTATCTGTTTTGAATCGGGATCAAACTTAGGAAGCCGTTTCTCTGGGTGCTTAGGTAAAGGGTGTTGGGCTCTAGGTACAACTACAACATCCTGGTCCAACCAGGGTCTAGTAGGGTTGTTCTGATTTTCCATAGGGTAATTGGGTGTGGAAGGATGAGAAGGTGGATTGACTTCATCAGAAGAGGAATCTCCCCCAGAAGAGGAAGGAGATGAGGGAGGTGGTGAAGGAGGTATCCCAGATCCGAAGGAGATGAGGGAGGTGGTGAAGGAGGTATCCCAGATCCTCCTGTAGCAGGATTTAAGTTTGGATCTGGAGAATTCATAGCGAGGTCAATGTCACCTAATTGTTCTCTGATATTAGAGAAGTCCAAAGGTTGACCCCACAGGCGGTTTGGTTGCCTAAGACTGGCTAAGGCACTATGTGTTTTGATAAGAGATTGACAAACGATCTCTTGGAGATCACCACCTGTAGGATTAGGGGTTGTTGGCTCAACTATGATATGTGGATCTTCGGTTGAAGTAGTTGCTGTTTGAGGGGGGATATTATCTTGTGGACGACTTCTAGTCACTATAGGTGTGCGATTAGGTGGAGGAGGAGTCTTGTGACCACCTCGTGCCATTAATTAAGTTCAGGCCCTCCTTCTAGCGCCATTTTTTGACGGATGAAATTGTCCGTCCATCAATTGAGAGAGTGGAATCGGTCCGTGGTTGTCTAAATAACCCAAGCCGTTTGGAATGAACCACCCTGATGGGTTTAATGGCTCCGCTGGCCACTCTAAAGTCCTAAGAAAACCAAAGAGAAAACTAATCTAAACTAACTAAAACTAACTTAAAACAAACTAAATAAAACTAAATACAAGAAACTAAACTAACCAAAAACAACTAAATGAAAACAACTAATACACTAATCTAATTAATACAAACTACTAAATAAACTAAAACTAATTATACACTACTCTATCTATTCTATATACTAACTACTAATTACTATTATAATAACTCAAATCAACTATCTAATTACCAGCTGCAATATTACTTATTCACAAATGTACACTATAAACAGCCTACAGATTTAATTAAAACCTGCAAAACTCATGTGTTTTCTGCCCTAAGACAACAAGATATGTTTTTTGATTTTTATATTTTATGAAAAAGAAATAAAAATACTGAAATTAAACGATCTAATAAAAATATTGAAATTAAACAATCTAATTAAGCTTATATCTGAATTAAAATACTTAATGAAAACAGTAAAGAAAAGATTAACTGACCTGGAAGCGCTCCTAATTTGTCCCGTGTATGATAACTTCAAAGCTGGTTGGAGGAAGTAAACTCGCACCAGTTAGTCCAAAAGATTTTCATAAACGATAGGTTGTGTTTCTCTTTGAATTGTTAACAGGACAAACAAGACATAAAAAATCATAACAATCTTATGATTATAAATCTCTGGAATAAGGGAAACCTGTTATGCAAAAACTTATATTTACTAATTCAACTTATGAAGAAGATAAACCTGTCATTCAAAAACTGAACTAAACAATTGTTATGTCTTTTATACAATTGGAAGAAACCAGATATGGATTACAGTGATTAAAATTATATCATTTGCACATGATCTAGATAGCTAAAGTAGTCATAAACCATAAACAAATTGATATACACAACATGAAACAAAATGTTGATATAATGAGAAGCTAAAGCTGTGACAAAACACCAAATTCTGCTTCAGTTTGTATTAAAAATCCATGTCCTTGTTCTCCCACGAATGAGGATGTATATTATTACAAAAATCATAATTATATATAAGTCTCTCCACACGGTAAAACCTCCCTGTGGATAATATCAAAATGTTTTACATAATCTGGGAAATATCCGAAAATCAACTAAACTAGGAAATCAAAATGCAAGTGAAAAATTTGAAATATCCCCTAACTGCTCATCAAAGACACTGCCATTTCGAATTGATCTGCAATAGACCAAAAATAACCAATTAGAAAGACATTTCATCAACAAAACAATAAAAATTTGATCCTGCAGACTTAGCTACAGAATCATTTGATTCTGTAGCTAATCTAAAATAGCATACAGGATCAGATAGAGATAAAAGGAAATCCCTTTTTTTTTTTAAATAATCCAATTAAATTTTCTTTTAATAAACATTAAAAAATGAATCACTAATGGTTCAAGTAAATTTATCATTCAAATTAAAAAAAATCGAAAGGGATGCAATTGAAATAGGATAAGAATGCTCTATTTTTTTAGTCGCCATAAAATCGAGTCAAATAGTAACCAAGCTGTTTCATATCCAAATGAAATTAATAGTGAATCATATCGAATAAGATACGATTTAACACAATCATAATCAATTTTTTACAGCTATAACAATGTGCATAAGATTTATATTGTTTTAATCAAATGCCAACATGGAAAGGCTGTTATGATTATAGTCAAAATGAAACATGCATAACAAGACCAACCAAACTTCGCCATAGATTTCGATCGTTGAGTGTTACACAGTCAACATACATGATCATATAGTGATCGAAACCATCAACAACAGTGGTAATCATAAACTGTGCAACAATCGAATCGAATCGTGACTGAGTCAAATATAGAAACAAATCATAATCATGGGCATAATCACTTTCGTTCCCCAAATCAAATTTAAACAATATATTTGTTGCAATATGAATCGAACTGATAACATGGTCAAACAATGTGAATTGATAGGTTGGGTATAACAGTTATGATTCGTATCTATTCGCAATTTGGTTATGCATTAACAAAATGGTATTTGAATTGGTCGAAACAAGACATGGAATATAAAATCATAACAATTAACCATTATTGCCAACCATATCGTATAGAATATAACCAATTTGAATCAAAACATTGACTGTGTTCGAAATTGAAATACCAGAAACAACCTGTGTTTAGAAACGATATTAACAACTTCAATAAGCAACAGAGTATCCAATTTAAGCCAACTCAAAACAATCAAATCCATACCACGATTAATTGAATCAAATCTAAATCCAATCAAAGCTAATCTAGGAGACAAAATTCAATTAATCAAAACAAAAATATGCATACAGTGCATGCTTATGTGTCAAAGCAAATCCACGCTGTAAACAGAGCTTATGAGTTTGTCATATAAACAGGTGATATTCATACCAGTGAGGCTGCTCGAGCTATGCCAGCTTTGAGTTAATGACCACTGTAGCTGACTCCACGTTCTTAAACAAAATCGAACCTATTGTTCACTGTTTCTTATCAGTGGCTGTCGATTTAGACTTCTAACTGGTGAGCGTTGCAACTTGATCCTCCAAAGCATGAATTTTGGACTGTAGCATTGGCACATCAAGGTAATACCTTTCTAACCATGAGCCAGACTGATCACATGGTGGAGCAACTGGTTGAGATAGAGTAGGAGGGGGTTTTGATGAATGACCGAGGGTTTCACGAGGCATTTTAATGCCTGGATAATTATGGATGATTTTGCAAGCAAGGTGGTAGGTTTTTCACAAAGTCGTATGAAGGTTTTTCACACAGACCTTCAGAATAGGGGTACTCACTTGCCAGGTAGCGTTCCACCTCCGAGTCAGAATCTTCACTCACCATGATAGGGTCAGGGTTGATAGGAGGTATCAGTTTGTTTCTTGCCATGCAAAAGATTAATTGGGCATTCTTTTTTCCTTTGGAATTCGTAGTAGGTTTGGCCTTAGGCATTTTAGCCACGGGTTTAACATTTTCCACATCCTTGGTGACAGAGTTGGGTAGGTCGATAGATGAGTCGGGTATGGGTTTAGGTAACAGAGCATTGTAAGGCATAGGGGGTACAGAATTTCTCTCACTCACCACAGGTTTGTCAACCTGTGGTGGGCTTGAGTCCTCAAAATTATTGTGATTAAGAAAATCATTCCAACAGTCTCGGTGTAACCCCAAATGACAAACCACATGCATTTTAATTAACCTAAAGTGAAAAAGGTTGTTATCGGCCTGGTTCCATTTGTATCTTTTAGACATTTTAAACAGACTCCTATGCAAGTAATAAGGCATATTAAGCTCATAGCCCATGAAAACCATAAGTAGCCAAAGGTGGTACAAGAAAACGAAACCATACCATCCCTCGTAGGTGATAAAATGCTTGGTTATCATCAGCAAGTCACGCCATCATTGCTTGAGCATACTTACGAGTAAACCTTTGTCATAGGAGCTCACCCTTTGTGACTGGAAGAGCAATGTCCATGGGACATCTTCCACTTTGCAATTTTTTGACCATCTCCATCCAGTGGCAGGCAGACCGGTAGCTAAAATGAGAAATTGCTCGTCAATTTCCAATTGAACATCCCCAACCTTCGCTCGGTAGCCATCAATGGTTAATGCGAATTGCCGAGCCACGCAAGTGTTAAAACCATCAAAATTTTGTATGAACAGGAGCCAACCAAATTCCTCAAGGTCACTGTGAGCACCATCGAACATCAACAATGCCTGGCCACCATTGGGTTCAACCCTCACGACCAGGGCCATGGTGCAGGCGCATGGTAGGGTTTGGATTGAACACAACAATACACAAGAGTAAAAAAACGTTTGGCCTAACAGCTACGAGCGCTCAAAGGGGAGGCAAATTAATGTGCACGTGTGAGGGTGGTGGGATTATCACTGCCATGTAGCATAGTAATGGCAAAGTACAGCGTTGTTCAATCAATCATAACATCATTCAAACCATAATATTCATCTAACCCAATAATTAAACGGTGGATGATATGTCAATGCACCAATGTATTGTTTGAAACCATGAACGTTCAATCAAACCCAAAGTTAAATGTGTGCCATTGTAATTATTCAAACCATTAAATCAAAACCCAAATGTTTAACCAATCGTGCCATTGCATATTCAAACATTTATAAACATTGTGACCAATGATTTTATAAAATCGACAAGCCAAGAGCTTATAATAATAAGGATCACATTATATAATACAAAATCAACCATGACCCCTATGTAAATCAATGACTAGGCAAGTCTCCATATGCTCAATGCTTTACCAATTAAATAAAATCAAACTGCAGAGTCAAAGCAAAAATGTCCGAATAGGCATAGTTTGAAAAATCTTTTCATCCACATGATAAACCAAAGGTAAAGTGACACTCAAAATATCGATAAAAAACTATGACAGTTCAAATAATGATAGAGGAGTTTTCACACTTTCAGTCGTGAAAACTAAATTGACCAATTGGCAAGTGTCGCATGAAATGAAAATATCGTCTATTTGCAAGATGCGATGGAAATTTGAAGTTCAGAAGACATAGGTGTAGGCAGCTTTTAGGGAAATTGATAAAATTGAATTGGCTGCCAACAACACCATATTGTCCACTTCGGGAACTTCCTCCTCTCTCTTTCTGATTGTAATACTTTCTAGTCTCAACATTGGGCTTTTGGAATTTCTCTCGGACAATTCCTTTGCCTCTATTTGGATTCTTGCCTTTGTTTCATTGGCTTTGATTTCTGGCCAAAATTTTTTCTCCTTTCAGTGCCACTTGATAAGCGTATTCTATAGTCCTCATTATCATCATGTTTATTTCATCCTGAGTTTCATATCTCAGACCATTGATACACCTGCCAACTTTTTCTTAATCATTTTCTCTATGTCCTGCTCTGATGTTAAGCCTGTAAAAATATTCAATGTACTACTTCACTATCAACCCCTTCTTTCTTAGTTTATGTAACTTCCTAAACAGATTTATCTAATATTCCTTGGGTATGAATTTAGCATTTAATTTAGCTATCAATCTATCCCAACTTTTGATTTTTTTCTTACCTTTGCATCTTTTGTTAGGTTGCAATTTGTCCCACCATAGTGTTGCATGCCCCTTCAATATGGTAACATAGTGCTTCACTTTATTTTCATCATCGATCTCCTCATAATCAAAGTACTTTTCCAAATAGCTTATCCAATCTAACAACTCTTCAACATCTAAGTTTCCTTCATACATTAGGACCTCTAGTTTTTCTCTAGCTCCCATTTTGACAACAATTCTCAATAGTCGTTCTTCTAGATCTTGTTCTCCTACTTCTTCTTCTTCTTCAACATCTTCACTCTCAGGCTCCCTGATGTCACCAACATCAAGTGATATTCTCTATGTTGTCTCCATGGAATCTAATTTCACATAGAATTATCTCATTTCTTCTCCCATGGCTGCATTTGCCACTCCTCTCTCTTTGTGCCTCCCAGATGACATTATTTTGGATTTTATTTTTATGAGATAGATAAATTCAGTATTTAATACCACTTGATACAAACCCCCCACCCACTCCTTGGGGTCTACGTGACCTCTTGGTCTAGGATAGTTTGAATTAGAGAGCTAGATGAACTTACAGGCTCCGTCTGAGCCCTCAAAACCAATTAGACAGGTCCTACGTGTTGGGTATGTGTTATACTCTTTTCATGAGTAGTAGTGTTTGCATTGTGTCAGGTGCGTAAGGGGTTTTGAGGGGTGAAGGGACAACATCCCTGAGAATTTTTTTTCCTCAAGAAATGTGTCACATTTTTGCCTTGTTTTTCATGTTGCCTTGATTTTTCGTGTCCATTGTTGGGCAGTTTTTCGGCACATGGTTTTTTTTTTATGGTTTTCTATTTGTGGTTAACGAATTAAGGTTGTTGACTAATCCAAGTCATTAGTTTAGGGTTTTGTATGTCACTTCCTCCTATATGTATATTGTATTGTAAATAATGTATCATTATGAATGAATATAGAATATGATGGTTTTCTCGGTTTGGGTTTCCAGGGGAAAATGATCTGTGTAAGGTTTTTATTTTCCATTGTATCTTTTATGTTATTTTACTGAAAATATGTTTGCAGTAAATATTGTACAAGGTTAAAATATGTATTTGGTATCAAATATTTTTTGGATTTAGGGGGACACCTTTGTGGTCAAGTGTTTGGCTTTGGACTGTGATAAGCCATGTTATAGTGGGAGATCTATGGTATTGATTTTTCAGGTGAAAATAAATGGCAAGCAATTTGAAAATGGAGATCGAGAAGTTTAATGGGAAAATTTTTGAGGTGTTGAAGCTCAAGATGGAAGATCTGTTAGCGGACAGAGCTAACTAGATCACAGTAGATCCAGGTACTGCACCTACAAGGACTTCAACAAATGACTGGAAAAATTTGGATCAGAAGGTGAAGAGAAATACGACTCTATCTCTCAAATTCAGTATTACTGAATGTGTCAGAGGAAGCTACAACCAAGGATTTATGGGATAAGTTGGGAAATTTGTATCAGTCTAAGTCCCTTGTAAATAAACTATTCTTGAGAAACAAGTTGTATAACTTGAGGATGAGAGATGGAGACTCGGTGGAAGAACATTTGGATGCCTTCAATACTGTGGTAAGTCAGTTAATATTTGTTGAGATTAAAATTTAAGATGAAGATAAGTGTATCAATTTACTGTGTTCTTTACCAGACTCATAGGTTACTCTGGTTGTGGCCATAGGTAGTAATACAACTTCCTTGAAGTTTGATGAACTAGTCTCATCCTTTTTTTGGACGAGATTAGACAAAAGAATATGGAAGGACAGATCACAAACACATTATTTACAAGAGGATGTTGCCAGGAAAGAAATAGATCTAAGTTCTCAAGTGGGAGATCTAAGTCTAAGGGTATATCCAATTCTCCTGGAAAGTTTGTAAATTTATGTTTGAGATGTGGAAAAGAAGGGCACTACAAGAAGTAGTGTAGATACAAAGTTGAGAAAAAGAAAGGATCTGAAGAATATCTTTCTATAGAAGAAAAGACCTCCCAGGAAGAAGGAGGTGATGTGTACCTGACTTCTTCAAGATAACATGGAAATCATGAGGAATGGTTGGTTGACTCAGGTTCATCCTTTCATATGACTCCCCACATGGAATGGTTCTGTGAATATGAAAGGTATGATGGAGGTAATGTTTTCCTAGGTGATGATTCGACAACCAGAATCATCGGACAAGGAAAAGTCAACTTCAGGCTCATAGATGGAAGGATTAGAAAACTAGCTAGTGTTATGCACATCCTAGGTTTGGGCATAAATTTGATTTATATAACCAAAATGGACAATGCAGGGGTAAAAAAAATATTTGGAAAGGAAACCTGCAGGATGGTTCCATGAGCAATGGTTTTGTTGAAGATATTTTGGTTTGGAACTTTGTATAAGATGCAAGGAAGAAATATTAGTGATGGGTGTAATAGTTCCATTGTTCTTGATAATGGAGTTGAAGAATAAAGAACTCCTACAGTCTCTGGAGAAAAGGTTATGATGTGGAATCAAATACTGGGGCATATTGGATAGAAGGTTCTTTGACTATCACACAGTAAAGGTATGGTTGAAGGTATGTCTAACTACTCTCTAGATTTTGATTTTTTTGAATATTGTGTATATGGGAATCATAATCGGGTAAGATTCCCCTCTAGTGCATCGAGGGCAGAAGGAATTTTACAGCTAGTTCACAGTGATGTTTTTGGACCTGTATCGGTCCCATCATTGGGAAACTCTATGTACTATGTCTCATTTATAGATGAATTCTCGAGGAATACTTGGATGAATTTCCTCAGGATGAAATTTGAAGTCTTTGATAGGTTTAAAGAGTTTAAGTCTCTTGTTGAGAATCAAATAGAGAAAAGAACTAAGATTCTAAGGACATATAATGGTGAGGAATTCCATGAGAATGAATTTGAATAATTTTGTAAAAGGTGTGGTATATAAAGGTAGAAGACTAATCCATATACACATTAGCGGAATGGATTTGTAGAAAGCATGAACATGATGTTGATGGAAAAATAAAGGTGCATGCTTAGTGGTGCCGGGTTAGGGAAAGAATTTTGGGTAGAGGAATTGGGTACTACATGTTACCTGGTCAACATATCACCCTCATCAACATTGGATGACGACACTCCACAAGAGGTATGGACTGGTAAGAAACCTTCTTTCACACATATCAAGGTATTTGGTTGTGATTCATATGTTCATGTTCCAAAGGAAAACATGAGTAAGCTAAATAAGAAGTCTAAAAAGTGTATCTTTATTGGATATAAAGATGGTCTTAAAGGTTATAAGCTTTGGAACCTAGAAACTAAGAAGGTAGTGTATAACCAAGATGTGGTATTTATAAAAATGAAGGATGTTGTTAAACACGATGTCCTACAAAGTAAGGAAGAACCAGATAAAATATAGTTGGATTTAAAGGATGATGATTTAAAATATACAGAAGAACATGAATCAAAAGAAGAAGATCCTCATACTTCAGTATTGAGGAGACCGGTTCGAGAAAGAAGGATACTAGAAAGGTATACTCCATCTAATTTCCGTTCAAATTTGGTTTTGTCTATTACTGATGATGATCCTAGAACTGTCAGCGAGGCAGTGAATTTAGAGGATGGAAATCTCTGGAAAAAGGGCCATGGATGAAGAAATGTAAGATTTGGATAAGAATTAGGCTTAGGATCTAGTGGATTTGTCAACTAGAAGAAATCCCATTGGAAAAAAATGGGTATTTATAAAGAAGTTGAATGCAGAAGGAAAAGTGGAGAAATACAAAACTTAGTTAGTAGCAAAGGGTTATTCTCGGGTTGAAGGAATTTATTTTGGTGAGATTGTTTCTCTTGTTTCCAAGTTAAACTCTATAATATTTTTTTTATCTATTGCTACTACATTTGATTTTGAAGTAGAACAGATGGATGTGAAGATGGCAATCCTAGATGGGGATTTGGAAGAAGAAATCTATATGAAGCATCCAAAAGGATTTGTTGTGGAGCGAAAGAAGCAATTGGTATGTAAGCTGAGAAAGTCCCTGTATGGTTTAAAACAATCACCAAGGATGTGGTATCAAAAATTTTATATTTACATTTTGGGACTTGGTTTGACAAGAAGCAAAGAGGATCTTTGAGTGTATTTTAAATTAATTGGTGATCATTTGATTTATTTGTTCTTGTATGTGGATGAATTGTTGCTAATAGGAAATGACAAGGAGATTATCCATGATGTGAAAAATCAGTTGTCCTCTAAATTTGACATGAAGGTTCTCGATGCTTCAAATTTCATTTTGTGCATGGAAACTAAAAGACATTGGAAAAAGAGGAAACTCTCATTAAATGAGAGAAAATATATTGATACAATATTACATAGGTTTAATATGAAAGAATGTAAACCAATAAAGGTTCCTATTCCTATTGGTGTAATGTTATCTATGGATCAGTGTTCCAAGACAAAGGAAGAAGAGGAGGACATGTCTCGTGTTCCATATCTAATTGTAGTTTTCAATTTGATGTATGAAATGGTTTGTACTAGACCGAACATTGCACATGCAGTGGGAGTTTTGAGCAGGTATATGTCAAAACCAGGGTTTTGAGCAGGTATATGTCAAAACCAGGGAAGGAGCATTGAATAGTAGTAAAAAGGGTTTTCAGGTATTTGAGTGGCACTGCTAGTTATGGATTGTCCTACCAAGGAAGTTTGGGATTGGATAGAGTGGTGGATATACATGGTTTTTTGGATGTAGACTGGGCTAGAGATCTGGATCATAGGATATCTACAAGTGGGTATGTATTTAACTAGTTTGGAGGAGAAATATGTTGGATGAGCAAAAGATAGGTTGTAGTGGCACTTTCAACTACAGAAGTTGAATACATGGCAGAAACTCATGCAGGTAAGGAAGAAGTATGGTTAAAAATATTTTTTTCAAGTATTGGGTTGGTATAACAAGTTGTAAGGATAGATTGTGACAACAGAGTGCAATTTTTATGGCGAAGAACTCGACTTATCATTCAAGTACAAAGCATATTGATATTCAATATCACTTTGTGAAAGAGATGGTTGAAGAAAAGAAAGTATTGTTGATGAAGGTGGACACTCTGAAGAATGTTGTAGATTCATTAACAAAATATGTGAGCACTGAGAAGTTCTCTTGGTGTAGAGGATCCGTGGTAATTGTTTCCCTGGATTGTTGACTATGTAACCTTGTAACCCCCTATATGGAAAAAAACAAAAAGTGAGAGAATGTTGGGTATGTGTTATATTCTTTTCGTGAGTAGTAGTGTATACATTGTGTCGGGCACATAGGAGATCTACAAGTGGGTATGTATTTAACCAGTTTGGAGGAGAAATATGTTGGATGAGCAAAAGACAGGTTGTAGTGTCACTTTGAACTACAAAAGTTGAATACATGCCAACAACTCATGCAAGTAAGGAAGAAGTATGGTTAAAAATATTTTTTTCAAGTATTGGGTTGGTACAACAAGTTGTAAGGATAGATTGTGACAGCAGAGTGCAATTTTTATGGCAAAGAACCCGACTTATCATTCAAATACAAAGAATATTGATATTCAATATCACTTTGTGAGAGACATGTTTGAAGAAAAGAAAGTATTTTTGATGAAGGTGGACACTTTGAAGAATGTTGTATATTCATTAACAAAATATGTGAGCACTGAGAAGTTCTCTTGGTGTAGAGGATCCATGGGAACTGTTTCCCTAGATTGTTGACTATGTAACCCTGTAACCCTGTGTATGAAAAAAAACAAAAGTGAGATAATGTTGTGTATGTGTTATATTCTTTGCACGAGTAGTAGTGTCTACATTGTGTCGGGCGCATAGGGTGGTTTGAGGGGGGAGAAATCCCCCCGTGCAGGGGTTTGGGGGTAGCACCCTCGAGAAATTATTTTTTCCTCAGGAAACGTGTCACATTTTTGCCTCATTTTTCGTGTTTCCTCAATTTTTCATGTCCATTGTTGGGAGGTTTTTCGGCACATGGTTTTTTGCTGATGGTTTTCTATTTCTGGTGAAGGAATTAGGGTTGCTGACTAATCCATGTCATTGGGTTAGGGTTTTGGATGGGGTTGGATCCTATATGTATATTGTATTATAAACAATGTATCACTATGGATGAATATAGAATAGGATGGTTTTCCTAGTTTGGGTTTCCAAGGGAAAAATCTATGTGTAATGTTTGTATTTATGATTGTATCTTTTCTATTTTTTTACTGAAAATATGTTTGCAATAAATATTGTATAAGGTTAAAATCTACACTACGTCCTTCTTCCCGAATGCGAAACTTGGGTTTCAGGAGCCCCTAAATACTCTCAAGTCCTTCAAGGGGTCATGGCCCAAAAACCTTGGGCTAAAATTCAAACCCATGCATATATAGGGACTTAAGAAATCTAGGACTTTGATAGTTTCAAAAAACTCACACCATGTTCCTCTTGAATGTTGAAGTAGAAAACAACTGAATCAATAATCCAAGATCAACGGTCCACATGACTTATTGAAATCCACGGCGTGGAATGGTTTTGGGATTTCAGGCTTCGATGATTCATCTTGCTTCAACACTCTATACTCCCGGAGAGATGAACTCTGAATCAGATTGGACGGTTCTCGTTCCTTCACTGATAAACAACCTATACCTAATTGAAAACTCCAAACTTTGAGACTTTTCGAAGCACCACTTCACGGATCTCCCAGAGTACTAAATCTCCAAATATTGAGATCTACTGTCACACATCTCCATTTACAAATGATGACGATAAGCTCTACTCTTCAAAGCTTTGGGGAGTTTTTGACCCTCAAAATCACATCCTCTTTCTCTTGGATGGATGATATTTTGGAATCGATGATCTATTGACATGTGTCCATTGAAATCAATGAACTAGATAATATTTGGGCTTTCATAACTTCAAAGGTTCCGACTCATGTGCACTCATCGAATGAATTCAACCGAACTCGTGAAATTCAAAGGAATTTCGATGGTGACTCTCATGCTACTTTCCTAGATCTACTGGATAGGAAAGGCATGGTTTATCCACAAGTGGATATTGTTCGCTCATCCTATAACCTAATAAAAACTCCTCCCTTTTCAAAGAATCTTGGTCACTATCCTTCTTGATCTTGACCAAGAGAGAAATTTGAACCTATGGCACCTTCCTTTGCCCTCCTCTCAACACTTTACAACTTCATACTTAGAAATTTTCGTAAGTCACTCCTATGCACCTTTGGTGCTTGTTCACCTTGATACTTTGAAGTTTCCAAGAACTTCTCATGCACTCCTTGTGCTCTCCAGAATTAGAATTTCCAACACTCCAACTAAGTGCAGTCCTAATGCACACCTTGCACGGGTTTTTTCTCAAACTTTTCTCTCCACTGAGCGACTGTGCACTCCTTGCAGTTCCTATGCAATGATTCATGTTATCTCTTTTGAGCGCCTGAGTCAAAATCGACTCAACCTTCATACACCATGCAGGAACTATGCAATTCTTGCACTAGATCTCCGAGAAGAGAAACAATTTAAACTTATGCAACATTAAATTTCACACATTTAACTATGAAAGGCATTGTCAAGCACATAAAAAAATTAAAACATAGAACTTGACATTCACTCCATAAAATCAGAAATAAGTTACACCATGCATTTGGAATAAAAGAATTTCTACTTGTATTCATCCAAAAAAGTATTTACATGGACTCATACATTTCTCTGCATCTCTCTATAATAACCAATTGAAAATGAAAACCAGCTTCAACAATGTTCTTACATTTACCTTCAACAGCCTCATTTGGGCATAATTTACATATATTTATACATGAGGACATTCTTGAGCCCTCTCTCCATACTACCTTAGTGCTATACTATCACAATTAAAAAATTCATCTACTAAGGCCTATTACAATGAATGAGCATTGACAACTAGATAAGAGATGATCTCAAAATATATACAAACCTACAAACAATTAAGGCGATTACAATCTCTAGAGATCTTATACAATAGCTCATGCCTCCAAATATTAAAAGGTTTTTAATTACAATGATTCAAAAATTTAATATGGTTTTCCCTCGTTCGGATCAAACCCATTTTAAATGTGTGCATTAGGCGTTGATTTGTCCTCCACTCGACCTCCTTTGGTGTTGATGGTGATGCTCCAGGATAAAGATACCTCATCCCAACAATAGTGGCTAAGAAATTGTAGAACAAACGCAAATATGAAACAATCAACCATGTAAAACATTGATGATACCCTGGATTGATAGCATTATGGAGGACAGAGGGATTCAGGGTGCGATGAACCATGTTTTCCTTATAATTTTCCATGAACCACTGCCCCCAAATCATGGGTGCAAAAAATCATAGTAATGATCAAAGGGTTTTGGTTATAATCAATTCAGAGAAGAAGGATAAAATGGAATTATTGAGAAGAAAGTAAACATGAAGCATAACCCATAACCTAATATAATGATATTATAAACCAAGAATTAAGATTTACCCTTTAAACATGGTCTATAATAGTTGGATTTACTAAGTTTTAAGCATAGGGTGTGGAATAAAGTTGTCTTATTCCTTGTTATGCCAAGGGTTTTGACATGATAAACCTTGTATTCATAATAATAAAAGTATCTATAAGGTTAAACTTGCCCTTATCAAACAAGATTGCAGTTAGGGAACTTCCAATATTAACATAAGTTGTGAATCTAAGTTAGATCCACTGTAATATTGTAGTATCCTTTTCGGATGAAGTTAGGAATAGAGGAAGATAATTATAAAAGAAATCGAATAGAGCACCATAATTGCGAAAGACATCATGTAAAATACACCAAAAACATTTATGAAAAGAATCCTTAATTTCATGCTTATCAGACACGAAATTAAGCACAATATAATAACACAACAGAAAGCAAGACAAATGACAAATGTTTATACAAACCAAGAAAAAATCACAAAGAGTCTATCAATATGGTGAAAATAACATATTGGACAATGAGAAATTATAAAGGTAACTATGTATTTCAAAGAAGAAATAACAGAGTGTTAGTTGGGGCATCCTACAAATGGTGACTCACTGGGAGAAGTAGTTATCTCTGCATTGATTCTAAACATATCATCATGATGAATTATAGTAAGAGGTACCAAGTTCTCACATCTTCAAATTTCCTTAAGGAAATCCATTTTCTGGTCTATATAGTATTGATATTATCTCTGTAGATATATATATATATATATATATATATATATATAT
>CBVK0100005992.1:0-15120 GCA_900067695.1 Picea abies
GGTTATCAATTGGGCTTTTCGGCCTTATTGATTTCCCTTGAGTTTTTCCCTCACACCTGCAATAATTCCTCCAAAGTGGTGAAGGGTGTTCTAATTGGCTTATCCTATGTTAACTATTGTTTAGGGATGATGTAAATGACTATGTAAGACATCTTAGAAAGTTTTGTGGAATTCCATAGAGTCTAGATTAGTTTTTTTTAATTAAATTTCCCTAGGTTTGGAGGTTTAATTATTTAATTAATTATTTATTTTTGAGCAAAAATTATAAAAAACTAGGTCTTTGGAATTTTGATAGGGGTATTTGTGCTCAAAAGAAATGGAATGAGACCCCCGACACCATTGGACCAAGTTTCATCTCAGTCGGACAACTTTTGCTATGTGTTTGTCCACCAGGAGTGTTAGTCAGTAAAAAACAACAATTTTAATTGCTAGGTCATGACATAGCAAAAATGTAATTTTTGTAATAATGAGTTAAAAGGGTGATGCAAAGGTGGAAAAAGAATAGAGAAATGTTTCCTAACCTATTCCTGACCCAACCAACCTTTTCCAACCTTTAAACCCCTCACCCACTCATCTCACCTCAACCCTCACGCCCCCTGGGGAAAGTTACGCCCCCCCTCAAGAGAAAAACATGGCAAATTGATTTTTGAAGGGTTGTGGACCCTCCTTTTCACATAGGCGCCTTTCCTAGCCCCCCATGTCTCACGTTGCATGATCCCCACACAATAAAACCAATCCACCTCATCAATCCAAGTCTCAAACCCTAGATGGTGCGCCCCCCTCCTTGAGATCTTCAATATTTCATCTTTTTGACACTTGGCATTCATGCAAGGACGGTTCACTTAGCCTCTCAAAGTATAAATAGAACCTCCCCCTCCCTCATTTCTTCACCATATTTTGAGATATTGTTTTGCTACTTGATTTTCACCACTCTCTCTCTCTTTTTTGTCCATCTTTCATCCATTCTTTGGCTCTTAGGGTTTTAGAGCAAGTATTTCTCCAAGATCCATTTTTGAGTAATAAAAGAGAAACTTTGGAGGATATTGGAAGAACAACGAATATTCTTGTTCTTTCTTACACATGAGGTAATATTGTGAATTTGGTATGATGGTTGCATAGATTAGATTCTTGGGTAAAGTGTTTTACTTGGGTAGATCTAACAACGAGTATTCTTGTAGATCTATATATGTGGGTTTTCTAATAGGGTGCAAGTATTTCAGTTTGTTAGCATATTCAGCCATATTATCTTCTTGTATGCATCATATCTTGTCAAGTTTTGCAGGTTTGGCTTCAAGGATTTTGTTGGGATTGCCTCAAGGAAGAGTACTCCCTCAAAGCACACTAAAACTCCTTCTTTCTCATTCTTTACTCATTCTTTCATTGTTGTTCATTCCATATATTATTTCAGCTAGACTAACATAATAGATTGGTCACTTTAATCCACTTTTATCATAAGTTTTTTATGAGAAAAATTTATGCCCTAAAAACAAAAAAAATTCTTCATTATATTGGTTGTGTGTAGCTTTTCCAGCAAGCATAGCTTGCTGGTTTTTGCAGGTTCTTAACAGGTTGAGGGGGTTATGCTACCCAAAATCATCCACACTCCAAGACCCTTCACTTCAAGTGGGTAACAAATCTCAACATTTTCTCTTCAATTTTCTAGCTCTTTGTGCATAATTTCTTCACTTTCTAGTTAGTTTTGCTAGTTCATAGCTTGGAAGGAGAATTGGTATGGCCTACCTCCCACGTGTGAGCTTAGGCTTATCTTTTTTCAAGTGTTTTCTCATTTCTAAATTGTCCTCTAAGCCTAGGACGTGAGGTTAGTGAGCATCTTGTTCATATTTGTTGTTGCTTGCTTTCCTTTCAACCTCTTTGGCACAATAAAGGTAGGCTTGCCTCCACCTTGTGCCATTGAGTGGTTTGTCTTGTTTTCCCTTTTCTCTTTCAAGTAATTTCTAATTTTAATAATTGCCTACACCTTGGGAGAGAAACCCCCCAAAGTCATAAGGCTAGGATAAATAATGTGTTAATGACATCTTAATGCTTTGATGGATAAAATATTCTAGATCTAGATCTCTTCACACATTAGTCCTTAGCTTAAGCCCTGGGGGCATAATCAACTTGCTTAATCTACTTGCATGTTTTAAGACATCTTAAGATCTACCTTGTTTTACATGCTCTAATCCAACACACTAAATGGTTAATGCTTTGATAGAATAGTGAGTGGTTTTCTCTTAATGTTATTTCATCTTTAAGGCCATTTGCCATCACACTTAAGTTAATGTGTTGTGGGATATCTTGATAGTGTAGGCACACATCTAAATTTTTAAGCTTTCTCTTTAACACTTAATGCTTTCCCTCCTAATGCTTTAATAATCAATGGTTAAGTGGTGATAAGCTTAAATCTTCTTTCTTTCATTGGCAAGTTGTTCTTGCCCTTGTTCATTAGCATTATTTCATAACAAGCTTCTTAGGTTAATGGTTAAATAAATGGTGATGAACTAAATCGTTATTCAGCTTGCTTTTACATGCTTTACATGTGTTGATGCTCTTCATTTTCATTCTTTATAATACATCTTTATAAGCTCATAAAAGTTTCAGTTTTAGCATAAAATCACCAATTTATGGCAACTAAAAGTCACTCAAACACTCTCAAATACACCTAAAAGTATAACCAATTGATATATATACTTAATAGACTTAATAGGGTACCTTGAACCACCATCTTCACCATCTAAAACGGGGATTGAGGAGGGAAACTGAAGGTGCTAGGCCGAGGACGGTCTCATGGCGCACAACGTCCTTTCCGTAAAAACTCAATTCTTAGGGTTGACCTGTGAAGCTAGGGTAGGCCTTGTTGCCTCACTTCTTGAGCATCCGACAGCCATTTGGCAATCGGGGGAGGTGGTTTTTGGTTAAACATCTAGTTAGGGTAATTAAAACCTTTTCAAATCTTAAAACCCTTAACTCACTAAGCAACACGTAAACCTTGGTTTAATTTGATACATCTTAAAGTTTAATACTTGCAACTTAATTTTTCAATCTCATGATACAAGTAATGCTTTGTGGTTAATCAACTAAGTGTCTTAATCTTTGTGGAACACTTGTGTTTACGCTTCTAAATCTTCTAAGTGTCCTTGTGAATTTATTGTGTTGATGTTTCCATTGAGGAGCAGTCCAATAGAGTAAGTGCTATTGGGGCATGCTTAGACTTAATGTGTTGATGATGCTCATGCCTTGATCTTCTTTAATATCCTGCACATTTAAGCAAACGTGGTTAGCTTGTTGTATTGTATTATTGTGTATCTAGCATTCTTTATTGTAAGGACTTGTATCTAACATTTTTGAAGAGTAAATATTCTTTTGTAATCTTTGTAATTGTATTGTAATGAAACATCATTTAACTTTAGTTGACCCCTTGTCCAACCTTAGGCACTAGTCTTAGTTGACCTAGGGAAAGGCTTGCTTGACATATAAACCTTTGCATCTTGCATTGTTGCCTCTGCATCATAAGTTAGACTCCCCCAAAACCTTAACTAATTAAAAACAAATCCTAGAATTTAAACTCTAAATCTTATCTAGAAACTAGGGTCTACCCCCCTTGGCTTCCCTAGGAGTAAGCCTAGACGGAAGAGGTTCAAGCCAAAGTGACAGCATGGGCTTTGAATCTAGGCATTGTGCCTCCAAGGACACACTAAGTGAGCAGGACTTGGATCACGTTTCCAAGTGTGTATAAGGACGACAACAGGATGCATTGGACGAATTGGAGAGAAGGAGGGCAATTTTGAGATTCATACCTACTTCGTTTGAGAAGGTCATACATCAGATCTGACCCTGAGACTTCACCTAGTGACTTGCAGTGTCCCGATCTATCTTTCTAGAAAGTTTCAAGGAATTTGGAGGCCTCCTTCATCAGGGCCGAAATTCTAGGGTTTGGCATTTTTAGGAGGGCGCAGCTCCATTGGAGGAGTTTCCCTTGGTGTTCCGGTCTGAGATATTAGGAGGATATTTTACTCATCCCGATCTACAGTTCAACATCTTCAGCATAGCATTTGGAGGTCTTTGACAGTAGGGCCGAATTATTGAGGGTCTTCAGGGTTTCAGCAGGACGTGGCATCTTCCAGCGTGAGGGTTTGGCACTTCATTCGGCCAAATCTACTCCTGCATCAATCTTCAGTGGATATTCAACCTTTGGAGGCTTATTGTAGTCTTCTATTGGAGCATTTTGTAGCAGCTCCTATCTTCTATTGTCTTTATTGGAGCCATCTGATGTGCATTCCTGATTGGCATCTCATTGTATCAGGTTCTTGCTATCTATTTATGAATAAAGATTAGATCTACAGTGTTTTGGCTTGTCTATCATATTATTGATCTTGCATATGGTTGAGGTATGTTCCATGATTGTATCTTCTTGTTTATTATTGCAAACATACATATAACACATCAGAAAACCCTAAGTGTAACTATAAGCAAATTGTTTGACAAAATACCACAACCAGAAAAGTTTTAAAAGACACCCAAAACCGTGATGTTCCTGGCATAATGGATTGGGAACATTACACATAAAACTTATGTAGTAGTTTAGGCTTTCATCTCCCCTTGAAATGAATCTCTCCTTACTATCCTGGAATGTCTAGGTTCAAACCTAAGTGATCATTGTATACAGGTCACCCTTTTGATTCAAGATTGGGTGGTCATATTTGGTGTAGTTTATGCTACTAATCTCATAGCAATGTGGGATTTGGGATTGGAAGGCTCCACATCTTCTTGTTTCCTAGTGGATTGCTGGAGGGGGTTTCAATATGGTTGAGAGGGAAGGGTATATATATGTGCTGGAGTAGGGTCTATGTTTAGTCATTCAGAGAAGCTTGCTTGGTGCCATTGTAAAGATACTCTTTATATTTTTTACCTCGATTGGAATCAAAACGGGATGGATTATGGTGGCTTCTTTACTTGGTCTAACTATCGATATGGAAAGGGTATGGTGCAAGCTTGACTATATCAATTACATGGGCTATGGGAGGATTTGAGTTTCCCTAGTTGGCTTCTCCTTGTTGATGTGCTTTTAGATGTTACCAATTTAGATCATTTGTCGATCTAGACTATAATTTCCTTGGGAAAATATATTAATTCACTCCCTTCTTCACTATTCAAGGTGAATTTTCTCTCATTTAGAGTCAAAGTACTTTTGGGCACTTGTTTAAAGAGTATGAAACATTTCCCCTCATCTAGTTGTGGATAAGGATGGATCATTTAGTGGGAGGCTACAATATGTCATATTGTTAAGTTGATAAGAGGTTGGAGTAGGATGTTAGATGGGAAGCGGAACAAGGATTTGTGGTTGGCTAGTTAGTGTTTAGAGGAGGTTCAAACCTTCTTTGAAGATCTTTACATTGCGACTCTTTAGGAGGAGGCTGCAAAATTAGAGATGGTGCTTCAACAAGCTGAGGATTATTTAGCCAAGGGTTCTAGGGTCCACTCTCATATTCAATGGATTTAATAAGGGGACGAAGGTTCAAAGTTCTATTTTGACTTTCTCAAGTGAAAGGTTGTGGTGGAAAGGGTGCTTGGGTTGTGTCATGTTGATAGCTCTCCTACGGCCGCATGTTTATCTCCAATTCTAAAAATATTTTCTCTCATTATCTTTTCATAGATGGGGTGGTGGTTGCTAGAGATGTATGGCACTGTGCGGTCCCTCAGAAGGTTTCTTTTGGTGGTACGAATATGTTAAACAAATAATTTTCAAAGGAAGAGTTTTTAGATGCATTTCCTTCTATGAAAAATGGTAAATATCCAAGTATGGATGGGTTGCCTTATGATTTCTACTAGGTCTTAGTAGGATTCTATTGGTAACGAATTCTTTTCTTTGGCCTCCAAAGTTTTTTCTATCGATGTCTTAGTTTCCCAACCAAGGGATGATCAATCTTATTCTCAATAATGTATTTAGGGGACCAATTTGTACCAGGTGGCTTAATGCTTATAAACTATGGTCCATGCTTTGGAATTGCAAATGTGCTCAACGGAAAAGTATGTGGTTGAAAACACGCAGACGTGGCTTGTTTAAGGGAGATTCATTTTTTGTATTGTTGTTTCTATGTGGGAGGCTATGGAGTGGGCATGGGAGACTAGGAAACATACTCTGATCTTAAAAATATATTTTGGCAAATATTATGATTAGGTTGATTATCCTTTTTCTTTTGAGATGTTGATTTGTTTGGGGTTTGACCCTCGATGTGTTACCATGTTGAACACTCTATTCCCCAATGCTTCATCTTTTCTTTCAGTCAAGAGGGCCTTATCTCCTTGAAGTAATTTGTATTGTTCTATTCATGAGGGATGTCCTTTAGCCCCTTATTTATATGTCTGCATATGGTCTGGTCTATTTTTTGGAAGTCACCTTTTTTATCAAATACATGATATTCTTCTCCCAAATGGTTCTGAGATGGTTAAAAACCACTTTGCACATGACTCCCTTTTCCCGGTTAGAGTGGATACAGCTAGAATGGATAAGACATATGTAGATAGGCCCTTGCTTATCCAAATGCATTTTTCTCTGCCTTAGTTTCCATAGTCAATGCTCATAAAAATGACTTTTGGTTATTAGGTTTGGATATCCCCTAGGTTGGATCCCTTCTTCCTAGTCTTATATTCAACCTAGGGTTACTACATGATATTTGGGGGTTCCCTTTTGAGTTGGGTTGTCACTAGTGCCCATGTGGGATTGGTGTTTGCAGAGGTTACAAACTAAGCTTCATATATGACATCATAAGGACCTTTCATTTACAGGTAAGTTGTCCATTGTTGGCCATTTTCTTCAAGCATCTCATCTTTATTATGTGTCTTGTTGGTTTCATAGTAGGGCTTAATTTGATGACTAGAGAAAAATTTGAGAGCTTATTTGTGGTCCAAGTATGGTGGAGATTGAGGGTTACCCTTGGTGCCATGGGATGTTCACACCATGCCCATGGACAAGGGGGGTCTTGGATTGCTTGATGTTGCCACTTGTGGGAGTATTCTGGAAGCCATGTGGGTGGTGTAGTGCCATGAGGGTTCAACTCCTTAGCAGATCTTATTTTGACATCGAGTGCTTTTAGTGCAACATTCAAGAGGAGTTTAAAGGACTCTCAAGTAGTGTAGTATCATCTTGTCTCCTCATATATTTCAGATGCTTGGCTCGCTCATATTTCAGAGCAGCTAGGAAATCGAGAAGAGAGTTTAAGATTTGGTTCCTTGGCAGTGGAAGGGTAGGAGGGTTGGTTGGGACTTTTCTTTCAGTCCCATCTAGAGTTGGAGGTTCCATAAATCATGTGTGGTGGAGCTACCTTGATTTTTTTCTCGTAAATGAGTAAGAAGAGAATATTTCTCCAGTGTGATTTTTGGGATTCGATAGGATTTGTTGGAGGGCTCTAGGGTGACTTGCTACTAAATATTAGAGTAGCTAGGTCTACAGTTGGGTGGAGAGTCCTCCCCCACTTTTTGTTTCCATTATCATGTCAATGATCAAGGTGTGGCTAGAGGTAATAAGATGGGTTCTTCATCACAGGTAAGTTCCTTACCTCTCACTAGATTCTCAATAAGAATTTTAATGAAAAATCAATAGTTTTTGGATTAATTTATGGTAATTTTGTATAGTAGATCTTGTTATTACATCGATAAATACTTGCTTGTATTTTATTAGTGAATTGGGTCATCACATATGGTATCATAGCTCAGGTTCGAACCCTTAAATCCTATGGGCCTTCCCAATTAAATTAGATAAATAGAGATCTAAAATTACACTAGTCACTAGGGATATTTAATGCTAAGACATGAATATGGAATAGGGATATTTAATGCTAGGACATGAATATGGAATTGTAGATCTGAAATGTAAATCTAGAATAACACTGTAAAGAGATCTAGATTCAGTTCAAGAAGGAGAAAGTCTTCTTATATGATGGAGTTGAGGTTCCTTAAGCATGGATCGTGCCAAGGAACGACTTCACCAAAGATTGCTGAAGTTGAGGTGATGACTTGACAAAGACGTATGCATAAAGGTGGGCGGCCCATCAAAGAGACAAGACTTCATAAAGGTTGGGCGCTTCAGCAAGCAAGATGCTAAATTGACAAGACTTTCAGTGAAACGAACAATCAAGGCATGACTTGGACGCCCAAACGGAAACTTGATAAGAGGGCACTCACCCAAGGGATGTGCGCCTCTTAGACAAAAGTTAGCCCAAAAAGTTAAGTGGACAAGTGCCAAAGGTTACATTCGCTCCAAGGAAAAGAGACGCATCACTTGAAAGAGTCGCCCAAGGGATGTGCGCCTCTTAGACAAAAGTTAGCCCCAAAGTTAAGTAGGCAAGTGCCAAAGGTTACATTCGCTCCAAGGCAAAGAGACGCATCACTTGAACGAGTTGGTCGCTTATATATGCAAAGGAGAGGACAAAATGAAGAGGAAACTTAGGGGGGACATTCTTACTTCATATCGCAGAGTTGGGAGTTCTAAGGCAACGACTTGGTAGAGAGGGCGAGCTCCCTCCCAAGGAGCCAAGTCGACCCTGATGGGTGACTTGAGCTGCCTGCCTTGAGGAGTCTATATCGAAGAGAATAGAGGGTGAGCTCCTTGAAGAAAGACACCTGCCGGACAAACAAACTTTGGTGATGAATTTGGGTGTTACAGGTCGTACCAATTTGAGGCAAAGACAACAGGCATTTCAAAAATGAAGTATGAAGAGTTTTGTTCAGACTTCTGATTGAGGCAAGAAGGAAGGGTGACTCGCTGAAGAAGAGTCATTTGTGTTTTCATATAGGTTCTTTGTAAATTGAACAGAAGCTACCTTGTAAACTTTCTTTGTGTTGCAGGTGGTAGGCAAGTAATAAAAGAAACAAGTAAGTACGGAATAGACCAAGTAAACTGCTGTGGCTTTGTTGGTGTTGCCCAGTTGAACAACCACGATGCCGCATGTAGTTGGAAACAATGGATGTTTCCGCCATCCAACCAAAGGAGAAAAAGGTTCTCCTGGGGAGAAATGGTTCTCCTGGGAACCTTGGATGTTTTCGCCATCCAATTGTTTCCGCCATCCAACTAAAGGTTCTCCACTGCGTGACAAAGACAATCTAGGTTTGATTTTTGACAATGGTGTTATAATGATCACCTCTTTTTTCTTTATTTTATTGGAGCCACGTCTTGCCTTGCAAATCGTGGCTCGTGTCTTGCCTCTTGGTGTAGATCCGCAACATGTTCCTTGATCTAGTAAATCTATGACCAATTTCTTGCAACCAAGTTGTGTGGTAGGAAGACCAAGTCTTAGGTCATTGCTATCATTAGATCCAGGCTAATATTTTTGTGTTGTGCACCTCCTCCACTAATGATCTCTGCACACAATTCACCACCAGCAGAAACAATCCAACTTTTGGTGCGCAAACTCCTCTTTGATTAAAGAGTGCACGACAGCCAAGTTGGGTAGGAGGGTCACTACAGCTTGGGCAATAGAGTGACCAAACTGATCTCTTGAGGTGGGGGCTATAGCCAGAAGCAAAACCTCTATGATACAATCTGATGTATATCAAGGGCTGAGGCTTGAAGAACCTCATATGTGAGGCCAAGAAATAACCCTTGATTCAGAAATATAGGGTTTCCACTTTTTTTTCCAGATATTTTTATAGGGTTTCCACTTTTTTTCCAGATATTTTTCACAAGCCATGAGATTGAACCCCGACACATCAACCAAATCTGTTGCTTAGCCCAATTATTGTCACCGTCACTCCCCAACATGCATTTGCAGGTACATCGACGATACAAGGGCATGCATCAACTTCGTGGCTTGGTCTTATCTTTTATGTAGGGTTCTCTTTTCAGGAAACCCTAGTAGCCACCTTAGAACCTTGACGTCTCCTCACACTAAGGCTATCCTTTAGGGTTTCCCAAAATTCAAATATCAAGATATGGATATTTTACAAGCCTCTCAGATGGGCCGTAAAGCTGCATGATGGCTATGATTTTCCATACATTTTCTTTTGGGAATGATGTTCCTGATAGGTTTGTTGACACATCACACCATTATTAATTTTTGGAGACAGATCACCAAGGGACTTACTACTTCTTACAACAACGTCTTGATCAAGGCGTTTGCAGTAGTTTTCCTTTGGCTTTGGGCAACCATACCGAGAAGACACAAGAAGTTCTAAGTCATTGAAGCAACTAAGCGGATGCTAATCCTCTAACTGAATAGAGAAAATCTGATCGAGTAACTAAAAATCTTGCTTTTCTCCGGATTCTACTCTCTTCTCCAGTGACCTCGCCATCTAGTGTACGCAGGGCTTACATCTGTAGCCAATGGTTTTTTTCTCAACCTTGGACGCAGAAATCTCACTCCAACTCTCAGCCTATGGTCAATGCTCTCTGAGAGTTCCGTTTTCAAGGCTGTCCACAGTATTAAGAGAAACCTGGCATTTCTTTTACAGTGTTTGTAATATTTGGTGCAAGGAATTCTTTGCAGAATCGTAGCACAATTTTTATAACAACTTGAACTTCGATTTGGAGGGTGGACATGACTGTCAGCTTGATAGAGGACTGAAGGCTCTCCTACTTCTTGTTATTCTTCGCCTTTGTAGACCTTCACTTCAGAATCAATATCTTGCATCGACTTTGGCCTTCACTGATGGTATTATAATTATAAATTCCCTCAAATAAATGCAGCATTAACCTTTGAGCTAAGTCGCTCCACTTAGTAGTATTTAACATTGTAACCTTTGAGCTAAGTCGCTCCACTTAGTAGTATTTAACATTGTTGCAGTTGCTGTTTGCGACCTCCTGTCGATTGGGGCAAGGGAGCCGGGATCTCTTTTTACTACGATATATGTGTGTACGTTCTTGAAGCTTTTGCATTTGCTAACAAATTAAGCAGTTTCTCCAAATATGATATACAATCCGTTTCGTAAAATAAGGCTCCAAATATGATATACAATCCGTTTCGTAAACTAAGGCATCTACTGTTTATGTTACTTTTACTGTCTCCCTTGGATTGCGATTAGATTGTTGCAACATGCAATTTTTTTCGGTTGGTCCATGTTGTTTAAAACATTATTTGTTTGGTATGCTGTCTGGAACTTCTATATACTTTTTTGTCTAAGAATAGCACTAGGGTTTAAAGCGTGCATTAATTTGCTTTATCACTGCTTGGTTTCTTGTTATCACATAGTTCTTACAAATCGCCTATCGTTGACTATTCTAAAGATCGGTTCACTGACCAGTGTCACAATTAGGGTTTCTGTTCTTTAGGGCTTGCTGTGATGCCCAGTTTGTCCATTTAAGAGAGAGCTATTTAACACATTAACAAAACTTTGCAAGCAATAGTTAAAATCGACTAGTAATGTATAGGTAGGGAGAGGGAAAACACATGAACTACTCTAGATGTCGCATTGGATGTCTCGATGAGGTAGTCTTTCCCTCAACAGCCATGCGAGAATTAAAGCACCTTTAACGCCATAGTCTCCAAGAATCCTACACCCCCTCTGTATTCGGTGTGTTTCCAAGAGCCATGAATTAGAACTATCAAATGTGAGTATCAGTTTTTTTTTCTTCCACTGATATCAGAAACAGAGAAGCCACGCATCTCGTGGGGCTTTTCCATAAGAATTCCCGAGCGTAATACTAGTTGGGCTGGATCAAATAGCGTTGATTGTTCCACCAAAAGAAATTATTGATGGTGGGTGCAAGCTACAGGCACCACACGCCGTAAAAGCTACAGGCAGAAGCCAATTGGCCTTTACTTTCGACTTTAATGTGCTCTACCCGAAACTGGCAGGGATTAGCCATCGGCCAATTGGGTGCTCGGAATCCATACTTTATAATCCTAGATTACTGTCTCAAGTGGGGTGAAATAATATGAAATAATAGATTCTGATGGACCAGATTATGGTTGAATGGAGCCCAGATCGCTAAACTGGCGGAGGTCGACAGGTAGAGGCCTATTTGGCGGGCTGAAGACCACGCAGTTTAGCGGGAGTGAAGTCCGACGCACATCATGCATAGACTTTAAAATTGTTAAAAAAAAAAAAAAAAGACTTCACAACGTAAGTATTCTTAATATCTCACCAATACTAATGCACAATACAGGGATTGTGTATAACTACAAACTATAGTGCAGCTACAGTTCTTTGTTTCATTCGTCCATGCTATGCTATAATTCAATTTCAGTGTTCTACAATTACGGTTATCTCCCAGAATCCAATTACTTATCATTCCACTAACCACAAGGGCCGGTCTATGCCAGAAAGTTAGATAACAATTGGTTGAGTTTTACCACGGATAATCCCGACTGAAGTTCTATCTAATGAAGGAGTGAACAAGCAATTATTTTAAAATAATTAAATTATTCCAGATACATCTCCATACACCCCATAGCTTCCATACACTCCATAGCTACCATGGGAATTTGAACATAGATTTGATGCATAGGTAATTGTCACTGGAGATGCAGTTTTACACATTTAATCCTTCCACAACAGTGCTTAACGAAAACTTGATCATTTGAAGTAGAGAGCAGTTATCTTTTAAAATCCAGTAACTAAGCTTTCAAGTCATAACAGACTAGCACTGTAGCATGATGACGTAGACGTCACCTCTTTCTCAGTAAAGCCTCTGCGCTCACCTCCCGGTTTTAACTGATCTGCGTATACCTGGTCTCTTACTGACCGATTTTTTGGGTTTCGGGGTTTCGCGATCCCCGTTGTCGAGAACCTCAACCTTCTCGATCCCCCGATCTCCGATATCCCGAAATGCCCTACCTACTAACATAAATGCCTTCTACCTACTATGGACGAGAGCGGATCGTTCAAGGTCCTTTACAATATATAAGTACGCCTCTCCTTAACTGTTACATTTACATTTGGTGCATCTATCTTCAAAAGTTTTTAAACAATTTATCATGTGTCAAAATGTGTTGGCGCTTGTCCCACGCTCGCTTGACATTGGCAATGCTCCTGCATCACATGAAGATCCAGATTTTCAATTGCATAGTCAGAAAAACAAAGTGGGATGTTGAACAGTCCGTCCACCTTTCCATCAATAAGCAAGCAATAAGTAATAGACATTTGTCCATCACTCTTTGGACACAACAAAATTATGATATGCACTAGCAATATACTTTACAGTTTTATCTCATCTCAATGAATTTTTTTAACTTCTTAAAATATATTTTAAAAAGCCATTTTAAATGAGAAAACTCCTTACCAGTTTTTATTATTGCTACTCCCCCACCCCAATTGTAGTGTTAGGGACCGTACTCAATAGATATGCTGATTTGGATTTCTGTCTGTTTGGTATCTTAACTAGCCAGGCATGTCAACCTTTGTTGTTTTAACTTGTTCTCATGTTTCCATACAAGCACACACAATATGGTTTTTTATTTACTAGGTTTGCCTCTAAAATGTGTACTGTGGTGAGGTTGACTAGCATATAATTTTGTGAACTTCAGCAGGCTTCGTAGTATCGACTATTGTTCTTTACTTTTACAAAATAGCTTAATTCTATACGGATGTACCTTACAATAAGGATTGGATTTCCTAGCATGCACAGAGATGTATGACATGAGTTTATGATTAATACAATCAACCCTTATTATGAGCACGATGATTGAAAATTAGTAAGCATGAAGTTATGTTTGATCCTTGAGCTTCGCCAGCTCAAAACCAAAAACATTACATATAAGGGTTGTGTATAATTTATCCCTTGCAGAAAAATAGTGTATGAAAATTTTGTTTGAAAGATGCCATCTATGACGTTTTGTCATTTTACAGCTCGTGGATTAGTGATGGTATTGATTTCAGAAAGAATCATTGTTTTGCATATTGCATTTCAAAGACTAAACAAAGAATCATTCCTATCTACCTTGCAAGGTTTTTTACAATCTCAGCTCGTGGATTAGTGATGGTATTGTTTTCAGAAAGAATCATTGTTCTGCATATTTTATTTCAAAGACTAAACAAAGAATCATTCCTATCTACCTTGCAAATATTTTCAATGTATTACCATTCTCCCCCTCTTCTAGAGGTGATTCAGGTTATGGTTACAAGATGGATATGTGTTTTATTTTGAACTTGCTCTGGTTGTAACCATGTTTGTGAGTATAAATATCCATGAGACCTTGTTTCTCATCAGAAATCCTACTTGGATTGTATCTATTGTTTGGAGGTTGAAACTTGAAGTTATGTTTGGAATCTGTCTCTGAAAGCCTACTTGGATTGTATCTATTGTTTGGAGGTTGAAACTTGAAGTTATGTTTGGAATTGGATTGTATCTATTGTTTGGAGGTTGAAACTTGAAGTTATGTTTGGAATGTGTCTCTATTGCACATTGGGTTGAGGTTATATGCATCCATTTTGAACTTCATTTTCACTACCTTCATCTTTAATCAAGTATGTTCCTCTTTTGTATTGAACATGCTCTTGTTTTCCTTTGAGATCTTGTAACAACATGTATTGATTGAATGTTTCCTAGAGAGATGGTTTATTTGATGATTTCATGAGAGCCCATAACCACGAAGGAGAATATTACAAGGTAACATCTTATGGGTTGGAGACAACTCAACCAACTACTGATGCAAGTAATTCTTATACCTTGTATTGGAGTTGTGATGTTGAAGTCTGTTGGAGAGTTGCTCATGGGTGGTGTGTTGTAGGATTGGACTTCCATGCCCAGGGTTGTACCTGGATGTTTTGGATAGAGTTTAGGTCATCCTTTTAAGATTCCTGGTGCACTTGAGTATCCATTCATATGCATGCTTGAACATATGAGGTATCGAGCCTTGGGGCTCCGGATAGACGGGTAGGCTTTAAGCCTAGTTACGAAAGTAGGAAGGACAACTAGGGAGTATTGGTACTTCCCCGGTGTTTTGATGTGGACTAGGGAGTATTTGTACTTCCCCGGTGTTTTGATGTGGACTTTAGATGCCTATTGTAGTCACTTGGGTGGCTTATACTAGTCTAGCATAGGGTATTGTGGAAGATGTTGGAGCTAATAGAGGGTGTTGTGGAGGGTCTAGTGAGAGAGTTAAAAACCTATAAATAACTTAATCATAAGGAGGGGTGTGTCTGTTGAAATAATGTAACTGCGAAGAGCATTCTTATTATTTTGTT
>CBVK0100005993.1:0-15120 GCA_900067695.1 Picea abies
ACTTCAATTTTCAATGAATGATATGCTTCTTAAAACAATGCAATTTTCAATTTCAACTCTGCAATTCTGAAGTAAAAAAAAATGCAATCTTTCTTTACATGCACTAAACTAATGACAAAGACTCAAAAGATCAAAATTCCAAGCAATGCAAAATGCCTAATATTTTTGTATTTTCAATATAAGAAAAATAAAAATGCATGCACTGAACATCAGCTTGATATATAAAAACTCTACTGTGTATAGAAAGAGACAACTCAAGTAGGATACCAAGAAGCCAGGCACCCATCACAATGTACAAGGACAATCAAAATGAAGGGATGGGAAGTCCATTAGAGGTGTGTGTGAAGTAAATCCAACATGCATCAGGTCCACGAAGATGCGTGATGGTTTGTTTGGCCATGATGGTTCGTGAACGAGCATGACACACCCAACGGATGTGACTATTCATGATGGTGGCCCTTAGAGTCCATACAAGAGCACAAGACACACAACCAAAAGCATAAACAAGTGAGAAAGGAAAGAGACATGAATTAGAAAGAGGTCGGGTGCACAAGTGGGGCACACCACAGGCTGAGGCAAAGAGGATCAACGGAGGAAGTCTTGGTGTGACGAAGCCACAAGTATGAACACTTTTGTTGTATGGGGTAGAGTCGTGAGACTCTACCCATCTATGTAACTTGGAAAGTAGTTCCCTCTTTGTATTCTATTGTTTCTGTTTCACAATATAATAAAACAAATCTAGATATTAGGCATTGTTGGTGCCACCCACACTATATCGATGTCTCTTGTGTTTCAAATGTTTTCTGATGTATGCCAGAATGACTTAGTGTTAAATAATGTTAATAATTTTCTAAGTATACAACTAAGTTACACATAGTAAGAGTGTGACTAGTTTGTAGCCTAGAATAGAGTATGGGTCTGCTCTATGTGAAGAGGCATAGTCCAAGTGAAGTATCCTTAGTTGAACCAAACTTCCAAGTGAGAACCATTGCAGTGTTGCACGTCCACGATATGCCAAGGTTAGAATTGGGCATGAATCTTGGGGGCATGAGAAATGGTATCAGAGTAGTTTTTCAAGTGTTGAAATGAAGAACATTGCAAGGACACATCACACAGTATGATAGGCTTTTCATAATACGAGAGTGGGGTGACCTAGGGTGGTGTGATTCCTTGGATAGAGGAGGATGAAGTCATATGACAAAAGAAGGCCATGGATGACTCAAGGCAGGTTGAGTCAAGTGTCCCTCAATGACCTAAGGCAGAAGAGGCTTGGTTTGTGCAGCGAACTAGAATATACATGGACTTTCAATGAAGCACCTTGGAACCAAGAGGTGGACCAAGGGGCACTCCCACATAGTCTGCAGAAGATTAGCATAACACAAACATGTTTGCACACCCTAGAAAATAAAATCGTGACTAATCAATTTTAAATTATAGCATTAATTTTAATGGCCGTGATTACTCAAAAAGGTATGGTAGTGAAACTCATGATGTTATGAATCAGCAAGTAAAGTAAATATGAATACAATGCAAAGTCAGTGGGGTGACCTAGGGTGGTGTGATTCCTTGGATAGAGGAGGATGAAGTCATATGACAAAAGAAGGCCATGGATGACTCAAGGCAGGTTGAGTCAAGTGTCCCTCAATGACCTAAGGCAGAAGAGACTTGGTTTGTGCAGCGAACCGGAATATACATGGACTTGCAATGAAGCACCTTGGAACCAAGAGGTGGACCAAGGGGCACTCCCACATAGTCTGTAGAAGATTAGCATAACACAAACATGTTGTATTGTGATTATGTTTTTCTTTTTCACTTAACATATAAAGAGTGTCAAGGCTCAGCTTGCAACAATCTATGAAGGATTGGTGCTCCAAGACAATCAGTTGTCTTTTAAGGATTTGGTTATCAATGGAAGAATGGTGCAAGCTCTGGTTAAATCGGGAGCCTCGCATAACTTTTTGAAAACTGAGGTTGCGAAGGAACTAGGACTTAGAGTTTCTTCATGCAGAGCTGCAATGAAGACAGTAAACTCTAAGGCAAGAGCAGTAGCTGGTGTTTCCTCCTCAGTTCACATTCGAGTTGATAAGTGGGAAGGTTGGGCTAACTTCATAGTGATCCCTATGGATGAATTTGAGGTGATTCTTGGGAAGGAGTTCCTAAGTAGGACGCATTCAGTCCTCGTGTCATTGATGGAAAAGATGGATATACTTGGTGAACATAAGGCTTGGGTTGTGGGTACAACTGCAAGGAAGTATGGTGGAAAGGTGTAGCTTATGTGTGCACTAAGTATGAAGAGAGAAATAAGGTGGAATGGATATCAAATTTACGCAGCAGTTTTTGGGGAAGTTCAAGAGGATGGAGTGGGGACACATGTTCCACCTGAACTCACTCACTTGTTGGGTAACTTTGTAGACACAATGTCAAATGAGTTTCCAAAAGTGCTCCCACAATGACACATTTTTTACCATCGTATAGAAATAGAGCCTATGATGCAACCACTGACAAGAGCTCCTTACCGATTGTCTAGACCTGAGTTGGAAGAGTTGAAGTGATAGTTGACATAACTTATTGAGATTGGTTTCATTTGTCCGTCTAGGTCATCGTATGGTGTCCCAGTTCTCTTCTAGAAGAATAAGGACGATTCATAGCTAAGGATGTGTTTGGATAACCTAGCATTGAACAAATACACTGTGAAGAACTGATACTCATTGTCTTTATCTATAGATTGCTTTGATAAGTTGGCCAAGGCCAAAGTATTTTCAAATATTGACCCACGACATGGGTATTATTAGGTGCATATTTCATATGGGGATGAGGCGATGACAACCATGGTGATGAGGTATGGGAACTATGAGTTCCTAGTGATTCCTTTTAGGTTGTGCAACATCCCTGCAAACTTTTGCACATTGATGAATGATGTGTTTCGACCATTTTTGGAAAAGTTCACTGTGGTGTATTTGGATGACATTGTGGTGTACAACAAAATTATGGAGGAGAACAAGAATCATTTTGCATAGGTCTTTGAGGCACTGCAATAGAGCCAACTATTCTTGAAGAAGTCTAAGTGTGTTTTGGGAAGACTGCAATACCATTCTTGGAGAAATGGATTGGCCAAGGATGCATTCACATGGACCCTATGAAGGTCAAGGCAATCGAATATTGGGAAGAGCCATGTACATTTCATGACCTGAGAGTCTTTCTTGGACTATCCAACTACTATCGTAAGTTTGTGGAGTGATACTCCTAGATTTTTGCACCACTGACTGACTTGTTGAAAAAGGAGAAAGCATGGAACTTGAAAGAGAGGTGAAAGTCTTTGTTTAGAGAGATAAAACATAAAATTGTCACTGCTCCCGTGTTGAAGCTACAAGACTTTGAGAAATCATTTGAAGTGCAGACAGACACATCATACTTTTCCATTGGAGGATTTTTGACACAGGAGAGACATATGGTTTCCTTTGAGAGAAAAAATATCCAAGATCACAAATGACAATACCTTTTTCATGAGAAGGATATGATTACAGTATTACATTGTTTGTAGACTTGGAGACACTACTTGTTGGGAAATTTGTTTTTCATGAAGACACACAATGTTTCCACAAGTGACTTCCTGACATAGCCAAAGTTGTCACCCATGTAGGCAAGGTGGAAAGACTTCCTCGCAGAGTTTGACATGACCATTGAGTATAGGCCAGACAGGCTAAACACTGCCACAGATGCCTTGAGAATAAAGGAATAATTTGCAGTCCTAGAGGAATAGGATGAGTTTCCTACATCAGAGGGAAGTCAGATTCATGTCTTGGAAGAGTTGCATGAAAAGATCAAGGAAGGGTTAGAGCATGATCACACAATCAAGAAAATCATGAAGCAGGTGAAGGAGGGAAAAAAATGGAAGTTTTATCTACGCGATAGACTATTGTACATTGGGGAATGAATATATTTCCCTAAGTCATCTAACCTAAGGAGTGAACTCATGAAGGAATGTCATGACTTTCCCTAGGATATCCACCCAGGACAACAAAGGATGTTCGTGTTGTTGAAGTGAGGATACTTTTGGGAGTAGATGAAATAGGATGTGGAGGAGTACATTCACACTTGCCTTATATGTCTGTAGGATAAGACAGACACCAGAATGAGAGCAGGTATGTTGCATTCTTTATCGATTTCATAGAGACCATGGATGATTTTCTTGATGGAATTCATCACACAACTTCCAATGGTGTAGGGATACAACATGATTTTGGTCATGGTGGATCGATTCTCCAAGTATGTTGTCTACATTGTGACGAATATTCCTTGCAACGCAGAAGAAGTTATGAAAGCACATAGTGAAGTATTGGTGTCTTCCTTTAAACATTGTATCATACAGGGATGAAAGTTTCACGAGTAATTTTTGGACATCATTGTTCAAGCTTATGGGTATGGAGTTGTTGAAGAGTTCATCATAGACAGATGGGCATGCCGAATGAATTAATGCACTTCTAGAGGACTACTTGTGGCACTATGCACATGAATATTAGATGAATTGGTTGGACTTGTTGGATGCCACCCAGTTCATCTACAACTTGCAGAAGAGTACAATGATGAGATACAATCCATTCGAGTTGAAGAACGAACAACAACCCATAAATCCTCATTTTGTGACACAGGGATACTATGGAACGAATCCATTAGTCATGGGTTTCATAAAGAGTTGGCAGGATCGGTTGGAGATAAATTTCACACACTTGATGGATGCAATATATAGAATTAAGCAGTGCACAGATCGTGATAGGAACAACACAAAATTCTAAGTAGGAGAGTTGGTCTTACTCAAGCTAAGAAGAGATCATTTTCAACCACCTAAGGGATGGCTTCCTCTCTTGTGCAATGGTATGAGGGATTGTTCAAAGTTATTGAGAATGTTGTAAATGTCACCTACATATTGGAGCCATCATTCCACATGCAACATATTCATCCTGTCTTCCACATTAGCCAATCGAAATAATGCCTAAGGGACCTGGTTGACTCAAGTCGAGTTGAGCCATCCAGAGCACCAATCACGACTGAAAACATGCTAGAGTTAGAGGTAGAGAATATATTAGTGCATTTCATCTTGAGACGGGGCATACGTCAAGTGCATGAGTACTTTATCCATTGGAAGGAAAAACACAACGAAGAGGACATTTGGGAGAGATATGATTCCTTGTGGAAATACGAGGACATGATTCGAGAGTTTGGCGTAGTTCTCTATGGATTGCAAGTGTAGGGGAAGTTGCTGGGAAGACAACAATTTTAGTGGGGGAGGATGTAAGGCCTTCCTTGAAACCCATCGAGCGCACACACTCCTTGGGTAGATTCAGTGACAAGTCGGGGGAAGAGCACAAGGAGGATCTAATCGGTTGGGTAAGAACTTGTCTTATGGGAATGGGCAGGAGCACCTTGGGGAATGATGGTGATGTGCAAGCCTAAAGGGGAACACACCATTCTTTGTTTGTGATGGATGATGGAGACTTGGGTTGCGTTTGGATAAGTATGGATCAACTTGGGAGCACACCCAAGGAGTGGAATCGTCTGACCTTGGTAGCATGGGCACGTTGGATATTTTGGATGATGCCATCAAAACACCCATGAAGAGTCATGACGATTGACACAAGGAAGAGCACAAGGCAAGGGGCGTGCGCCCAGGGAATATTGGGAACACCAGTCTAAGAGATGTGACAGTTGATCGGTGCATCAGGTCCACAAAGGGGCATGGTGATTCGTTTGGGCATAATGTTTCACAAAGGGGCATGACACACCCAAAGGACACGACGATTCGTGATGGTGATCCTTGGAGTCCATATAAGAGCACAAAATGCACAACCAAAGGAATAAGAAAGTGAGCAAGGCAAGAGACATGAGTTAGTCTAAGGTTGGGCGCACAAGTGGGACACACCACAGGATGAGGAAAGGAGGAGCAATAGAGGAAGTATTGGTGTGATGAATACACAAGTCTGGACATTTTTTTTGTAAGGGGCAGAGTCATGAGACTATGCCCATCTATGTAAATAAGACAATAGTGCCATCTCTATATTGTATTGTTTATGTTTTGCAATATAATAAAATGAAGTTGGGTATTAGGCACCGTTGGTGCCGCCTAAAAAATATTTATGTCTCTTGTGTTTCACATGTTTTCTATTGTATACCGTAATGACTAACTATTACATAATGTTAACAATTGTCTACGTATACAATTGAGTTGCACAGAGTAAGAGTGTGACTCGTCTATAGCCTAGAACAAAGTATGGGTATGATCTAGGTGAAGAGGCGTACTCCGAGTGAAGTGTCCTTGGTTGAGCCAAGCTTCCAAGTGAGAAACTTTGTGGTGTTGCGTGTCCATGAGATGCCAAGGTTAGACTTGGGCATGACTCTTGGGGGTGTGACATATGGTCCTATCTAAATGTTGTTTGGGAATAATCATCTTCTTCCAAACTCCACTACAAAGGTCAACAAATATCAACATATCAAGCAATATCCAAGGTAAACTTTAGATTATTTAGGGCACAAGGGTGGGGAGACTAACACTCCATCCTAAAACCACTCAGGCCAAATCCAATTGACATCCATATTTTTTACTTATGATAAGCAATACATACAAAATTACTTTCAAAATAATATATATTATTTATTCATTTCTTTTATGATAGATATATATATTTTTAATTATGAGTATGTGGATTTGTGAAAGTCAAAACTTATTATTTATTTATTTATTTTATGATAGTTATTTTTTTAAAACATGAATATGTGAATTTGTCAAAGTTTTTAGATAATAATTGTGATTGATAGATATATTTCAAACAAATTTTATTAGGAAATGTACCTATCTTTAATCATAAGTAGTGCATTTATGTAACCACGCTAATTTATAATAGGAAAATATATTTTTGGAGTATTTAAATCTTGGAGGAAAAATAACACCACTTTTACTTTACTAACTAACCAACTAAATTCCTTTGTTTTATTTTTTCAACCCATTATGATAATATATAATAACTAATTTTTTGTGAGAATTGTTTTTTAATACAAAACATTATACAAAAGTCAAATAAGGAGAGCATAAGTATTTTAATGCAATAACACATATCATATAGATATATGGATTTTGTTACACGGTTTATGTTTGACAAAACATGATATCTCCAAATAGGACAAACACCTTAAACAACCACTCACACAACCAAATCAAAAATCAATGCGCCATTTTTTTAACATGGTTAAGACCCTCTAAGAGGGAAACAATCCACTGCCTAAACTAACGTGGCCACATGAGGCGATATATTAATGCAAAAGAAAAAAATTGTACATAAGATTTTCTCACAATCAATCTTCAACAAATGACTCTCCATTCTCTTTAAATAGAGATCATGGACCAATCGGGTGCTAAGCCAAAAGATTACAGAGAGATTTTACAAGAGAGTTTCTTACAATCGATCGTCGGCAAATGACCCACCATTCTCTTTAAATAGAGATCATGGACCAATCGGGTGCTAAGCCATGGATCAATGGCCATTAGTATTGAGGAAAATATGATCCCTTAGATCGCTTTATGTCTAGGACATATCGTGACCATCGTATTACATAACTGCAGTTGCACATTAAAGAAACACACTTTTACCTAACGATACATTATAACAAGTCGATCTTAACTAACTCCTAAGTGTCTAAATAGTATAACATCCCCCCTTACGATCAACTTGGGATATGAGTGAAGGATTTACAAAGGTGACACAATAGGAGAAGGAAGGAGGCATTAGAGCCTATCCCCCCATAATGACAAATTCTTGAACTCCCAACATAAATCGAAGTTTGTAAAACTTCACTTCTATAAGAGACTTTTTGAAAATGTTTGTAACTTGATCATATTAGATAAAAAGAGCACTTCAAGAACTTGATCATCAATGAGATTTTTGATGAAGTGAATTTGTAACTCAATTTATTTGTTGTGCTAATGTTGAATTGGATCTTTGGAAAGCTTGATGGAACTTTGATTGTCACAGCAAAGTGTGGTCATATGTTCTTGCTAGAATCCAAACTCTGAAAGGATCTATTGAAGCCACAAGGCTTCTTGACTTGCATTAATCATTGCTCGGTACTCCGCTTCTGCCGAAGAAATAACAATAGCTTATTGTTTCTTACAAGCTCAAGTGATAGGTTTGGAACCAAGACTAAAAACATAACTTATAGTAGACTTTCAATCATTAGGGTCGTCAACCCAATTATAATTAATGAAACCAACCAACAAAGGTGTCCCCCTTGAACTGCAATGTATCCAAAACTAAATTGTACCCCAAATATACCAAAGTATATTTTTTTCTTCTTTCCGATGGATCTCATGGGGTATTTGCATAAAGTGGGCAACCATACCAATAGAAAATAAAATATTAGGACAGGTATGCGTCAAATACAAAAGATACCAACTAACTGAAAATACAAAGTGGCATCTACTTTGGGTGTAGTGCAGGTGGTATCAAGTTTGACTATGGACTGGAAGGGAGAATGGATTGGTTTACAATCTTCTATGTGAAAGTTGCGAAGATGGTCAGATGCATACTTAGATCAAGAAAGATAAATTCCTTCCCTTGTTTGCAATACTTGCATGATAAGGAAACAATGCAAATAACCTAAGTCTTTAATTTCAAATTTCTTCTTAAGGTTTGATTTCACATGGATTAAAATTTTAAGGTCATTACCATGAGGATAAGGTCATCAACATAAAGAATAGATATTATGAGATGGATTGCTACTTTGTTGGTATAGACATTGGGGTCATAATGACATATAGAAAAGTTGGTGTCAAGAAGAAAGCTATCTATTTTAGCATACCAAGCTCAAGGAGCTTTGTTAATACCATAGAGATATTTCTTAAGGTAGCATACAAGGACGGAGTCACTTTAAACATATCCAAGAGGTTGTTCCATATAGATTTATTCTTGCAAATCCCTATGCAAGAAGGTGGATTTAACATCTATTATATGGACCTCATATATATGTGAGGCAACAAGGGTTAGAACAAGGTGAATGGAATTCCTTTTGGATACTAGGGCAAAGGTTTCATTGTAGTCAATTCCTTCAACTTGAGACAATCCTTTGAAAAATAACTAGGCCTTACGTCTTTCGACACTTCCATTCGATGCATGCTTAGTTATATATACCCATTTACATCTTGCAAGTTTTCTTCCTTTCAAAAGAGGTACAAGATCCCAAGTATCATTCAACATTAAGGAATGATATTCTTCATTCATTGTTTTGTCCCATTATAGATAGCGAAAAGCTTCTACAAATGTGTCTAGATCATGAGTATTTGAAACTTGAGACAAAAGAGAGTAGGCTTGCTGGAACTATGAATGTGTACATCGTTGATCTATAGGATCACCGACAAGATCACTAGTTGCTTCTCATGTTGAATGCACCCATATAGGAAGTTGTGGTGTTGGTGCAATTTCATGTTCAATTGAATCATCTAAACGAAGGTGAGAAGGAGGAGGTGTATTTTTATCATCGTTGTCATTATCTGAAGAAGAAACTGAAATCGGATTATTGATAGAAAAGTCAGAAAGAGAAGATACCATAGATGTCGAAGATGACACTAACGTCGAATTAGGCTTCCAAGCTGAGAGATTTTCATAAAAAATAGCATCTCTTATTTAAATAATTATTTCATTGAAATGAGGTTGAAGAAGTCTATAACCTTTGACATTTTACAATATACAACAAAAATGCACTTCTCACTTTTAGGTTGTAATGCTTTCCTTTTCTCACTAGGAATGTGAACCCATCCTTCACTACCAAATATATATAAGAGGCTTACATCTGGATTAATTTTAATCCATGCTTCTTCCAATGTTATATTTTTTTAAGCCTTTGTGGGAATGTGATTTACCATGCAATTGACACAATTGATGGCTTCTTCCTAATAATTAAGATTTAATCTCTTTGATTGGATCATACAATTTTTTGTTTCCTTTAAGGTTCATTTATTTCTCTTAGCAACATCATTTTGTTGTGGTGTATATGGAACATTGTGTTGCATTTGAATACCCTATGCAATGTAATAAGTTGTAAATTTGTTGTTCACATTTTCACCTCCATTATTTGTTCTTAACCTCCAAAGTGGATGCCACTTTGTATGATCAGTTAGTTGGTAGCCTTTTGTATTTGACTCATACCCATCCTAATATTTCCTTTGTCGTTGGTATTTCTACCCAATATATGAAAAAAAACCATGAGAGCCATTGGAAAGAAACAAAAAGGATACTTTGGTATATCCAAGGTATAGTTTAGTTTGGAATACATTATAGTTCAAGGAGGAATCCTTTGTTGATTGGTTTCACTGACTCTGATTGGATCTGCAACCTTGATGATCGAAATTCTACTGTAGGTTATGTTTCGAGTCTTGGTTCTGGACCTATCACTTGGGATTGTAAGAAACAACAAACTATTGTTCCTTCTTCAGTGGAATTAGGGTACCAAGAAGTAGTTAATGCAACTCAAGAAGCCTTGTGCCTTTGATAGATCCTTTCATAGTTTGGATTCCAACAACATATATACCTAGCCTCGATGCATATCGACAACATGCATTGCTTAGAATCGTGTCAGTGGATGGAAGCAATTTGTAAAAGATATGTGCCCTTCTATAGTGACACCAACATATGGCCATATATCTTAACCCAATACCGAAGGGTCGTTGTTGTGCTTCGTTATTTTACATTTAGAACTCTTGGAATGCATCAAAGAATCTATTTCCCTTAGAATTCACTTTTACATAATTGTATAAAACATCTAATTTTTATGCTAATTAATCTAGTCTTTTGTATGATTGAGTGTATAAAGCTACAATTTACAACATGCATAGGTAGTTCATACAAGTGATGGTGATTTGGGTATTTCTCCCCTATGATCCAAGTTAAAGATCACATAGAGTAGATACTAAGAGGACTGAATCTAACCAGAAAAAGAGGTTAAGGATCTGTAACTAACTAAATACTGGTGAGTAATAAAAACACTCACTTGGATGCTGAAGTTTGCCAAATACTCTTCTCCTGAATGCCTAATCTAGTCTCTCGCTCCAATGCTTTTCTTGTCAACTTGCATGCCAAGAGAGACAATGTTGTAAATAAGGTAGTTATAATAACTAACTCCTAACTACATATAATAAATAGGATCAGAATGTTAGTATCACAACAATCAAATGCATATAGTTTATACAAAAGTAAATTAACAACATATTATTTGGATGGAAAAGAGATTTCTCATTGATTTAACAAGAAGTAACATGAAAAGAATTTACATGATCCTGTTGCAACAATGGTCGGAACAAATATCCATATTCCTTCGCCCGGGCCACTGAATATAAATTAAACTCTTGGTTCCTTGCTCCAAAAAAGTGAAGGGAAGAAGATAAATTTCTTCCTCTCAACAAGATAATAAATGGTAACATATGATGGAAACAAGGGTTTCCAGATATGGGAAAAAGATCTTAAAATCTCGAGATGAAAAGGCTTGCAAACTTAGTAGGACTTTACTAGAATAAGGATGTTTCAATGGCATGCCTCTCCTCCTCCACCCAATGGCTCTTATTTATAGCTCATAAATTTGGTTGGAGTAGTTAGGCAGAGGAAATATAAGGTAATTAACCTGGGAAACCTGTGAACTCCACCCAAGCAGGCGCATTATGTTCACATTTTATTTTTTGGTGCAAAATGAGTACATGCACGAGTTGTTAAAGGGAAAACAACATATACAAAGTTGCATATGCACTATGTCATATCAAGAGTAGCATAAGACTAGCCAAAGAGTGTTTTTTAAAGATTATGAGGAGGAATTTTGATTTGCAAATGGGAGATGGATTTGGGATTCTAGCCAACAACTAAATTTATGCATATGATGTGGAAATTAAAGATGCTATAACAGGTGGAAAGAAGGATCAAAAACTACCAACATGAAATAAATCCAATAAACACAAGAATTCATGGATTCCATAGCAAATGCTAATGCCAGGCTTGTGGTTTTGAATTTTACTTTCTTTCTTGCAATGCTTTGCATAATCTCATTTTTTCCCAATCATTTACCAAGCATTTAAATTAGATGTATTGATATATTACATGAATATTATAATTGTGTATTTTGTAGATATGCCAATTTATAGTCATGAATTGAGATACAGAGTTCTTGAATGTAATGATTGAGGAGAATGAGAAAATGTGAGATAACCTTCATGTCCATGTTCTTCCATTTTTACAATTTCACAGAGGATAAACGCGAGGTTGATTTTGCACTATGTAGGTTATCTTAAGATATTATCGTTATCGGGTTGGGGTGTTCATTAAATTTGTGAGTCAGTGTGCTAAATATTTGAGTGAGTGTGAGTGTGTTTCTCTAAATGGGTGATTCTTTAGGATGTTTTGTCACAACAAATCACCTAGTTTTTACTATGAGAGATGGGGATTTGGTGGAAGTTCACATGCTACTAGATTTCAATCTATGTTTGGTAAGGTATTCCACCTTTGGTGGGGTAAATTTACCTCTTCATTTCATAGTTTCCAAGGGCCACGGTGAGGTACTACATTCTATTATGACTTTGGCTTTAGCTTGTATTATGTTGTCAATTGGAATCTAGGTAAATATTTGATAATTCCTCTATATATGGTACCACAATCATATTATTTATTTATTTATATGATCTAAAATCTATTCTAACTTTATCATGAATGAATTATTTGAAATGTTTAATTATTTGAGTTTGTGCATTTGGGGTAGGTTGCCAATAGCTAAATTCATAGATTATAATACAAAGTGATTTTATCTACACATACAATTTGCCACGTCCCAAATTAGCATGTAATGTAAGATACAACCAACATCGTATTAGTTGGATAATATCTCAGTATTAGTTTGATAATATCACATTGTCTTGGTGGACAATGTTATATTCTTTTGATGATTAAAACTAGCATACCTCTGAAGCGAAGGAAGAAGAACGCCGAAAAAAACTAAATAATATATGTGTAATAATTTTTTCCAAATATACCATAAAAACAAAAGATTTAAATATCATCTAATTATAATTTGATATGAAAATGCAATAAAATAGATAGCAACTTTTATTATATGTCATTGATGTCAGATAGAACTAATTTTACATTAAGTATTTATAAGATAAACTATATCTTGTCAAAACATGAAAGACTTAGATATTCCTCATATTGTATTTTAAATATGTAATGAGTTCAAAAACTAAATATGGTTACATTATTGTTAAAATTGTAAACTTGTAAACATTGAGAATTGTCTACTTTGACCTCAATTTAAATTTTCATATAAATTACAGTATTGTTAGATATAGGGAAAAATGATACTTCTTTCTCTTAGGAAGAAAACTAAGGTTTTTAGTTTTCTTACAAAACTTGGCCAAGTTATCGAGTACTTCAAAGTTAAACTTTGTTTTTCATAAAAACGAGTTGAACTGGTTTGTTAGCAATTCAAACTTGTTCCCGAAAACTTCAACTTGGCAAAAGAAAGTTTGGTGCTCAAGTACTTGCAGGTCTGAAAATCTGGCTTTTGAGTTGGCCCAAAGTTTTTGACGGTTTACAAAGTTGACTTGTGAATCATGTGTTAAAATCAACGAATAACTTTATAAATTTTTATATCCAAACGTGAAAAAATGTATTATTCTACTTAGAGATTTTTGTTGAGTGGAACTTTTACTGTGAGGCCTTGTTCAATTTTGTAACTATGGTTTCTATCCATTTTCATTCACTATAAGAAAATCTATATTAATTTCCACTTTAGGAAAATTTATAAGAAAATCTATATTGATTTCCACTTTAGGAAAATTTATAAGAAAATCTATATTGATTTCCACTTTAGGAAAATTTATAAGAAAATCTATATTGATTTCCACTTTAGGAAAAATTGTTTTCAAGGAAATGTATATTTTTTTTTTAAATTTTAGTATAAAAAAAACTCACAATTTTAATCTAAATTTTCAACATTTTATTTGTTCACTTTATTATCATGGTGTTTAACTCCTTTCAATGCCATCTTATTAGTAAAACTTGTTAAAAATAAAAGACGACTCCTTGTTTCATAATTGTTTCATAAAAAAGATGCAGCTCTTCTTATAATTTGTTGATGATATAATAAGCCCTTTTTAAAAATATTTTTTGACTGATCACATTTTTAATACTATTTATTATTTTTAATAATTTTTGACTAATCACATTTTTTAATAATATTTATTATTTTTATTAATTTTTTATAAAATTCATATTTACATAAATATTTAACCTTCACGTGTTTTACAGTGAAAATTTGTTGTCAACAAGATTGCAGTTTGTAAATTTAATTGTTATTGGAACGAGTTCTCCCAAATTCCTAGTGGATCAAAATAAATATCCTTTATGATTTTCCATCGACATACGACGAAGGGAGAAGAGGAACCTCCCCTTAAAAACGCCTTCTGACGTAACAAGTGCATCAAAAAGTAACTTGATGTTATTTATTCTTTGTTGCATCATTTGTAATTAAAGACAATGTACTAATCGAGGTGTTGCACCAAACATGTGCCAAGTAGTTGTATCAATTATGACTTTAACATATTCTGAGAAGTATCGATTAATACTCCACTTCAAAGAGCATTGTAATATGAAAATTCACATTTCAAAATTGATACTCCACTTTATATGGTATAGTTTATATAATTCATATATTCGTTGCATCAATGCACTATGACACTTAGGTAAAGAGATCATAGTTCCAAAGCTCATACACCAATAAACTTTCATATGTGATTGTAGTGGCTAATAATTAATTTTTGGGATTTTTTATTATTTTTAAATAATTTTATAAGATTAACAAATATTGAAAAAATATACATACACTAAGTAGAATTAAATTCCATCACTATATTTAAACCAATAAAAAAAATATTTATTAAAATTGCAAAATTTAATATTTTTTTATTGGTTTAAATATAGTGATGGAATTTAATTCTACTTGGTGTATGTATATTTTTTCAATATTTGTTAATCTTATAAAATCATTTAAAAATAATATATATATTCTTTTAATTCAATTAATATATGTTTTTCAAAAAAA
>CBVK0100005994.1:0-15119 GCA_900067695.1 Picea abies
CCCAAGAGAGGGGTGAACTCTTTTATCATTTTTTATGTTATTTGTTTTCTGTTCACTGATTATGTTGTTGTTTATATGCATCTTGAATGAGTAAATATTTTTAAAGTTGTGTTGCAAAGTTGATCCATTTTCATTTTAACACATAAAATTTTAACTTGCAAATATTTTTAAGAATACAAGTCTTCTTCATTTTTAGATCATTTGGGATGGCGGGTTCTCGGACGGGCGGGCTCAAAAAAATGCCTCTATTGTTTGGTGTTCTACAAATAGCACACACAGTTCCACGATATACAAATAGACAAGGGGACTTGTGGGTTGGATTATATTTTATAAACCATTGACAATTTCTAGATCGCGGGTTCTTGGGCTGACAGGGTAAAAAACGAGGCTCTATTGCTAGGTTACTTACAAATAGCTTATGACAATAATTTGACAAGCGGGTTTGCGTTCTGGTCGGCTCAACATTCTACTCCAGGGCTGGAGGGATCCCATAAATGAGCAATACATATCAAATATGCACAGATCCCTTATTCCATACTTAGCCACTTATTTGGTTCGCAGACTTGGCTCCATTTGACTCCCAATGCATATTTCATAATTCATGTGCAACACCAACTCTATGGTTACCACATTGGTGTGTGTAGAAACAAGGAAAAATTAGATATGTACCATTATTAAGTATCGACATCAGATTTTATACACCATGTAGCCATATCGCATTCCATACTTGCGGGTTCTCGGGCGGGAGGGGTCAAAAAAAGCCTTCTATTGTTCCGTGTTCTACAAATAGCACATACAGTTCCATGATATACAATTTGACAAGTGGACTTGCGAGGTGGATGAGATTTTAGACACCATTATTTGGATCACGCACTTGTGAGCTGCACAATATGCCTCTAATGTTTCTTGTCCTACAAATAGCCATTATGGTTGGGCGATATAGAAATTCACAAGTGGACTTGCGGGGTGGTCGACCCAACAATGCATCTGTTAGATGGCGGATGTGCAGGGTAGTTGCCTCTACGCGCAAAACAAAAAAAAACAAAAAAAACATAGCTGCAAATAAGTTTGACAAATACAGAGAAAGTAAACGAAAAATTGTTTACTGTGGAACACAGGCAGGAAAATGGTGCACCTTTGCATGGTTTGGTCTATGTGTGTGGGAAGGAGTTCTTTGCGTCCTTTGCTTTTCCTGTCTATTTCTATGAACAAAAGTACAAAGAAAAATAGATGTGAACATAAGTTCAAATGTTAAGAAAAAGGCAACTACTACGTACATATACAAAAAAAAAATAGAATATGTTGAATAGAGTCAGAAATAGTTTTTGGGAGGATGTACCTTTTTTTTTTCCTGTACAATGTAAATTTTATAATTCGAGTAGAACACCGTCTAGAGCGATGTGTATACAAATCGAAGATACATATATGCTTTGAAACATACAAATATGAGTTTGCAATAACTTTGATGTATATGTCATAATTCAAGTGCAATACCAATTGTATCGTGATTAGACCAGTATGTGTCTAAGACAAACATATTGTATTGAGGAATGGGCACATTGGACCAGACATGGTCAATTAGTGCATTTTGCAGATGCATTGTGTTGTTCATAAGAAAGCAGAGACTGTATTTGCACATGTAGTTTTCCAATTCTTTTGTTCTGCCAATGTTTTGTAGCATATCGATATTGACGTCTCCTACAAGTACAATGGGTCCATTCATATGGAAATGGGTCAATGCATTGGAAATAACATGTACTATGTTGGAGAATGTTGCATGTGGAGAAGCATACAGATTCAATATTGCAATTTTTGTTTCATGAGAAAAAAACAAAAATTGCAAGCACCAACTCAAGATTGTTTTCTTCGATATGTATATGGTCCAAAATTGGTAGATGTTTTTTCACCAGTATCATGACCCCATGTATAATGTAACTTGATATGCAATTGTGATTTGGGAATTGTTTGTTTTGCATGTAACAATGGCATCTAGCAAGGGAAACCACACCTAGATATTAACCCTGAATATGACAGACAACCATTGCAAACAGAATCTGCAACCCTCCATATGCCCTTTTTCATATGGAAGCACCATGTTCACAAGGTATTCCTGCCAACTTCCAACTGTCGACATATTTTCTACAAGATATGGGCAAAGGTGTTGATGCAAGCACCTAAAATCCTGTTTGATGCCACCTATAATTGCATTGCAAAAGGACTGTACAGTGTAAAGTCACAACGAATGAACATCGAATTTTGTTGGTACCAAACAACAAATTGCATTGAACAAACTATCTCCACAACTAGACACAACGTTTGTTGCCAGCTGTAAACCATGGCAATCTATGCCATGCAAAATCCCTTTGCATTGCGATTGAAGGTCTTTGAAAATAATGGAAAAGTAGATACGAGGACGTTCTATATTGCATATGGGCATTTTTATGTACACCAGTGGTTCATAATGGCCAGTGAGGGCATTCGCATCATGGAACAAGATGCAATATGGATTGTCAGATGCAGTTTTATTGAATAGTAGATATATTGTTTTTCTTGTCAATGACCAAATGGCAATTGATATACTCAACCAGTTAGATAGCCATCGTATACAAAATGTATCTCCCCAAAGTCCCCTCTCATGTAGAGGCAGAACTGGAGATGCAGACAACTGCATTTTTTAAAAATTAATAGTGGCATATTGTATTCCATGCAACTGCCAAAGAAAATCAGATTCCAGTTCGTATTCATAGGACTGCAAAGCCTCGGCATCGCCATTTTTAAAACAGGTCAAGAAATAATCTATCAATCCATTGCACAGCTTGGTCGACGAATAGCGAAAATGCAATAGAACTTGGAATGTATAAAAAAGGCAATCCCCAACAGTGTACGAGAATGCATCCAATATAAAAAGCACATTGCTATGCAAAACCACATCAATGTTGTCATGTACAATGGACTGTGCAACTATTTTGTACGACTCAACATCTATTACCTCATTCATCTCTTCAATTGTCACTTTGAAGATATTTGCTACATAGTTTCACTTTCTATGAAAACAGAGAAAAACAGGAGAAAAATAGAAAAGGTAGAAAAATAGAAAAAAACAACAAAGTAGGACATCAATTCCCGTATGTATCTTTGAACCTTCTTCTTCTCAACTTCAATCCCCCCTAGTCCCTACAACAAATGACAAGAAAATAGAGAAATAAATAAAACACTAACTTTACTCAGCAGAAATAGAACAGGTAGACGCAGTGTTCCCACCCACAGAATGAAAGTATACCCCGCGTACAGACCCCGCCCCGATGGTTCCCTCTTCTGATGGATCCCAACTACTTTTCATAAAGCCCTCTGCATTGCAAGACGCATGCTTTCTAGGAACAAAAACTAAGAGCACAGACAAAGATGGTGGGACTGCCACCATTGAAAAACAACAATAATAGGGAAACATACCCATCAACAAAGGATGATAAGAGCTCGGCCCCAAAAACTGCAAACCGCAACAACAGGTCCAACAACTTGCAAAGTTGAAAAACAACAAACTAGTGAACAAACACGAAGAGATCAAACTGCAACTGCAGGACCTCAACTTTGAAAAGTAGAATCAAACAAGAACCAGAACCATGGAACAAAGCACCAAACAAGGATCGAACACTCGAGCACCGATGCCGACCATGAACGAAAATGTATTGCAACCCATATGTACAATAATCATTTAACACTGCCAGAGTTGTTAGGTAAACAGTTAAGACTGTCAGGATCGTTGAAGGGCGTAGGCCTGTGCAAGCATTTAAGAAAATATGCAGCGTGGCAAGCTTGTTCTCTCAAAGCACGCAACAATAAAGCAAAAATCAGATATAGTAATATAGTAGATAATGTATTCTACCCAACAGAAAATTCTAAGGGAGACATTTGAACTAATGCTAGCATTAATCCACCATCAACCAATCCATAAAAAAATATATAATTCAAAAAGACCATATACTACCAAATACTTTGGATAGGTCAAGATATTTAACATTGGGAATAACGAAGGCTACAATAAGACCTCCAATCCATTGTCCAATCAGATCTTGACAAACATGATACTTTTTATTATATTAAAATCGATGTCTTCACCTCCCTTGTTCCAACAATAGACAATATGAAAATATTTCTAGTCAATGCACAATCTAATACCAAGTTAATGATTTATCGATAGCTATAGTCCCTCTACGCCTGTAGCAAGGACTAATAAGAAAAATAACATATAAAATTGAATAAGATTTTGAACATTAATATGGGTAACCTATGTAATTATAAATAATATTAATATTGTATGTAATTATACAAAGTGTTATATATTTTAATTAATTTTGCAAACAAAACTTGTCAATGTGGATAATTTCCCAAAATATGCATTAAAAATCCTATGAAAATTTTATATGATTAGGGATAGATAATAGATTGTTATATGAACATTTTTTGTGGATTCAACACCCTATCAAAGAAAATTAGAGGTTAGTGTTGAACTAAGATATGTTTGAAGTGGTTTTAAGCATGTGAAACCTTTATCCAAATAGATTAACTGAATTGAACAAAACACACCTAAAAATAGATGAATATCACTCAACATGTGAAACAAAAGGAAAACACATGGATGTTCATCACCACCTCTCAAATGAGTCAACTCAACCATTGAAAATGACTTATACCATGATGCTCCAAAGTTCATATATGTTGGTGCATCGACCTTTGAAAATGAAAATTGGTCTTGCATTTTTAGATGATAACAATCGATTCAATGAGTGCTCTAGTGGTGTATAATCACCTATGAGCTCATTTTCATCATCATCATCATCGTCATCATCATCATCATTGTCATTGTCATCATAATCATAATCATCATCATTGTCATTGTCATCATCATCATCATCATTTTCATTGTCATCATCATGATTGTCATTGTCAAAATTGCAACCATCATCGTGATCAATATTTTCATCATAATTTCCATCATAATCATTGTGTGTAACGGCCCCTCCATTACGACAACTGAACGACATACAACAGGTCAAAATTTTTAAACGTTGTGATATGGAAATACATCAAAAATTAAATACGACATCGTTGGCACATAGTACAAAAATAAATGAAACAACAAAAACACCTTAACAACAATCACGACGTAAACCGACACATCATCGATGTGCATGACAAACCCATATCAACACAATATCATTCTAATGAACCAACACATGAAACATAAAAATTCCATGGCACAAGAGATAATAAATACTAATCAATCAAGAAACAACACAACCAAGGCACAAATAATCAACTCCTTTTCCATTTTTAAGGCGCAAACAATTATCTACTTGACTTCCATATTAAATCAATCATCGAATTGACAATAATCTATCAATCCTAAACACCATTAATCAAGGCACCCGGTAATCATCCACACCATACAAAATAAACCATATTAAATCCAAGGCGCAAACGTCTATCCATTAATTTCGAGGCATAAGGCCCAGCCACAATGCAACCCTCCATCATAATAAATTTTCATTATGCTCTAGAAGGATAATATCTAGAATCATCATTATGACATAAAAACCATTTGCATAAGAAGTTGAGTTACTCGATCAATAATCAACACATCATTCTATGGCCGCAAGTATAATCCACCTTATCACTATCAACCAAATTATTAATCACTGCGCAATGTTAAAATAATTACATTGCCATCATAATTTGCATTAATCAATCAACTTTATTCTTAATTTGGGGCACATGATCAACATTTACCTTAAGGCAAGGAGCAAGGTAAACATCAACTTCTAACTATTTGGCGCAAGTAAACCCAATTTCAAATCAATCCAACAACATTTATATTTAAGGGCACAAGGACAAATAATTAGTAATCCATCAATACTTACTAATTAAAGGCGTAAGAAAATATATGTTTAATCAATCAAATGCTCAAATTTTCATAAGCGAGTAGTCTTACAAGACTTCTACATAACTCAACTAGATTTACAAGACGCCCTTCCATCTCATTCACCCAACAATATCATAAATTAAGACAACAACCACTTCAAGAAAAAAAATAGTTTTCCTTCGACAATATTTACGTTTCTAAACTCCCGCGCAGAGTGTACATGCCCCAGCGCTTCGAAGAGTGGAATCCTGGATTCTCAGAGAGGATTTTACTGCCCAAATCACAGAGAAGGATGGTGAGGACACTAGGCAAGTCTCGGCTATAATCACTCTGCAGAATGGTGAAACACACTGAAAAACCCACAGTGGAATCATTGAGTTAAAGGAAACGTTATGGTAGCAAGGAGATCATCAGCTAAGTAAGAGCACGATGGATGAGTGAAGGCACCACCCACACAACTCATTCGAGGTTGTTCACTGTATCTAGAGAGGAAAAATCGTTGTGCAAGATCGGGTAAATTGTTGTGATGCAGGGACATAATTCTTTGCAAATGGGAAGGGAATCGCGGAGGGTAGATACTAAATCACATGCCAATCTCTAGGTAAACTCTATGGAGAAGGGGGCAATGCGAGGAGGCTTCCTAAATCACTCCAGGGACATCCAGTAAGCACAAGAACATTCTCCCCCTCCCCCAAATCGCAAGGGGTACAGGAAGGGATTGCAGGGAAGTTTAGAAACGCATTTACACTCCTCCCCTAAGTAGAGGATACTAGCAATGAATTCGTCGAGGTTTAATCCTAGCATTGGTGGAGGGTAGAGACAAAAACGCAGAACAAAGGATGGAATAGAAAGGATGAAGTGGGAAGGCAATCATTGGGCAATGGTTTAGTCGTTGTTCACAAAAAGAATGTTTAGTTTAAGAAGATCGAGTAGGGAAAGGTGGAGACTCGGAGCCCCCTTACCTCCCCGAAACACAAGAAGGGAAGACTCTGTGACCAGGAAGCTATACAGACCCCAAATGGTCTTACAATGCGATCTAGGTGACATCGCCCATCAACCTTAAATTCACAGAAGCAAAATGGATTTCAGGTAGTAGAAGAAGCCAACGTTGATCCTAATAGTGGATTAGAGCTATCCAAGAAATATATTCATACTCAGAATAAGGTTGCGCTATCGAGTAGAACATAAAACTAATTCCATAATAGTAATAATTATAGCCACTCCAAGTGACGAAGCACCATCACTTTTCAAAGTAACCATGAGTTCCTTTAACGAGATTGACACAGGTTTAAATCATTTCAAAGAGATGAGAACATAGGGATAGAAAATTTTGCTGAGAAAAATATAACTTTATTAAAACGTCCCAAATATAATATATATAAAGACTTAACAACAATATTATAATCTATACTCTCAAATATTTACATCCAAGATTTCCTTTCAACGACAAGGAAGTTATCAATGATATTCAAAATACAAGGGTTGTGGTAACATATAAAACTTATGCACAATTTAATCTTTTACAAATGAAAAAATAAAATATCATATCCGGTGAGTTGAACATCGAAGTTTTTGTCCCACAATCTCGGTCCTTCCAGCTCCCCGCTTGTTAACCGTTAATACCTCGCTAGTACCTCTCAACCAACGCTAGGGGTACTCTTCTCCCCCCTGAGCCCCTCGAGACGCAAAGGGGCCACCCACACAAAACCCATAGAGAAATCTAGCTCCCAACTCACCTCGCAAGGTCGACCTACCACTCCCTATCGAATTGGGCATCCCAACTTCCACAAGAAAATCAGTCAAGAAAAATATCGACAGTGTAACCTTATGCCTACCAGTCATCCCCTTAATTCTCCTCCGCCATCCTTTATATAGATTTTTTGTTATGAGAATAAATATACATATACCATAGATATTCATAACATAATAATTAATAAATAATAATTATTAATAATGAAAGGTCATGTCTCAAAGGACATGACTATTGGTAAAGGTCACCCCTGCGTGGGTATATAAATGAGCCCTCATTCTCAATTATAATCATCTTATCTTATCTTATCTATTCATATTTTATACATTATTCCTACATGGATTATTATGTTATATTCCAAGTATTTTGGATAAGTCTTGTGTGAGCGAACTTTGTTCGTCTCATTTGGTATCAAAGCTTTGTTTTTCTGATCCCGGCCTTTGGCTTGTCTCTTATTAGACCTTGTCTGAACCATATTTTAGCCAACCCCATCGTTTTAGAGTTTCTTTGAGAAATTGAGTCTTTGACCACCAACTAGGCCTTTGACCATTCAATTTTTCAAAGTTCTTAGGAACTTCTGTCTTTGACCAATTCAGGCCTTTGCCATATAAAACTCAGGATTCTGTTGAAGAACATTTCGCTACCAAGAAATCAAGAACAATATATATATATATATATATCAAAATTGGTATACTGAAAGTACATTTTATCCATAGAAAATCGTGGTCACATCAGAATTGCATGTGGTAGCAAAACCAGTGGACCTTTTGGCCACACTAAATTTAAACATAGTTTCTCTGATTTACTTAGTTCTTTGAACACAAATAATCCTTTGGCCATTTAAAATTCTGAATTAAGTTAAAGAAAAGCTACTCAACTGCAACTTGAATAAATTTGGAATTACATTTATGATTGAGAAGTTTGTTGGGAAAAAATTATTTCTACCGCCAATATCAATTCCAAGCAAAAGAAAATTCAACATATAATTTTTTTTTAATTTTTATCTACTAAAGTAAATTCTCTACAAGAGTATGATAAAGGTTAAAAATAGTGTCACGTCAATATTAAGTTGGTGATTATATCGTTGGAAGCACATATTTTTGGAACCACATAAGTAATCTATAGCAATAAAAGACCAGATTTTAAACCCGGGTTAACTTCCCAATACTAGATTCACACAATCTCGCGAAGGAATACTAAGGAACAAAGTCACGACAAAAAGAACACAGAGTCTCTTGTGAAGACCATCGACCAATCACCTTTTGGGTTTAAAAATACTGTCAACAAGGGTCCAAACAATGTTATAGCCTCGCCGTATTAGTGTGCCCCATATACCAATGGATAGTTACATCCACACGATTATTGGTATAGTAGTTTCCTTCCAGACGCTTGTACAGTTCCAGTTTGTAGGAACAAGGATGTATTTGAAAGAAAAATAATAACACCATTTTGCAGAAAAAATCTGTCCAATCTACTCGTTGAGGTCGTGAGGGAAAGAGTGAGCGAATGTAATATTGTATTCAAGAAGGAAAATTGTGGGGAACAAGGTCGATCGCTATGCAAGGGGTTCTTCACAGAGCATTTGCATCAACATCACAACAATTCAAGCCATTGTTCTGGAAAAAGCGTCCATCTACAGGAGAGGAAATCGGTGGCCTCAATATACCTGTTCAAACTAGAGCACCATTAGAGGAGAGAAATTGAAAAGACAGTCACCTAAAAACGAGTTACATCAACCAAAAATCATGTCCATCTAATTGAATACTGCGGGCATATTACCTTCCAAAGACTCCATTCTGAGCATTGCAACCTTCCACAAAATCGACCACGTCGAAAGTAAGAAGGTAACAATATAACACTTATTGTGCAAAGCCATACTCGAGATCCCTGCAATCTGTGTGCAAATCTGTATGGCATTCCCCCGACCAATTGCCATAAGGTGAAGATTTAAGTGAAATAAAGGAAAAATCGTGGGTTTTTCATCTAAGGTTGTGAATTTTCAAATATTAAAGCAATAACCAAGGGATCCTAAATAATTTTATGACATACAAGTCAAAAAAATAAAAATAAAGAAGGATTATATTGGATTATTTAGGGAGATATAAAGAAAACAAATATTAAAAGGAAAGCACTTTTTATACAAATATTAAAAGGAAAGTACCTTTATACTTTATTATTAAGGTGAAAAAGTTATTAAAAAAAGGTATTTTATATAAGATATTTATTTATAAATAAAGAAAATGATTTTTTCTAAAAAGGATTGAAGAAACATTTAAAATATCATTTATTATGGAAGGATATCAAGATAACCTAGAAATATAATCACGAATATTGGAAGGAGAACTAGGACATTATAAAACGAGAAATAAAAAATTACAGCTTGAAATTGAGAAGGAAAAATATTTTAATGGGTTAACACTGAAAAATAATCGTTACTTCAAAGAGCGTATTGGGGAACTCATTGCATAAAATGAGGAACTAAAGACCAAAAGACAAAAAATGGACCAAGACTCACTAGAACGAGATGAAGAAATAACTCGCTTAGAAAATCATAGTGAAAAACTACTTACTCAAATTAAGAAGTCAAGAGATACAAAACAACATGTCCAAGAGTTGGAGAAAGAGAATCAAGATCTCGAGAAGAAATTATCAGGAAATGATGAAGAAGCTTCTCGTTTTAAGAACCTTAATAAAAATCTACTTGAACAAATTAAAAAGATGAAAGATGAAAAGCCAGAGAATAGAAATATTATAAATAAAGTCGACAAATTAGAAGATGAAGAAGAAATTTCACGCCTAAGAGTTCATAATCAAAATTTACTAACACAAATTAAAAAGTTGAAGCATGATATTAAGACTTTACAAGAAAAGCTAGATTGCAAAAAATCATTTGTCGATAAGGAAACAATGACAGACCCAATCGACCTTACAACTCAAAAGGAGGCAAATCCAGCTGATGTAAAGAAGTTTTCAAATGTCAAGGTACAAACAAGCCAAAAATATCAAGAAGACTCAATTCCAAAATTTAATCAACAAAAAGCTACAAGAATACAAAGTAAGGATCAAGTTGCAAGGATGCCTTATCAACATCCTAATCACAAAAAATGATACTTTAGCCAATCCTTGTATCAACAGAAACAAATGACGAGTATGTCGAAGAATATTTCTTCCACTACAAGTGATGCTCAAAATAGAAGTTATCATGGGAGTCAAAATACATCAAGTTCTTTCCAAGAAACTTATAACAACCCAAGTCCACAGAATATTGAATTAGGATGGGCAAACTCCTTTACAATTCGACAATTCTGCTCAGTGCTTAGAAGCTCCTATTGTCTCAAGCCCTCAACAATTACTAACTTGGGAATGACGAATCAAAAGACAATAAATGCAAGTTAGAGAAAGAGACAAATCTTCCATAAAGTATGCCTTGAGGACAAAGCATTTTTAAGGGGAAGGGAATGTTATGAACATAAATATGCATATACCATAGATATTCATAACATAATAATTAATAAATAATAATTATTAATAATGAAAGGTCATATCTCAAAGGACATGACTATTGGTAAAGGGCACCCCTACGTGGGTATATAAACGAGCCCTCATTCTCAATTGTATGCATCTTATCTTATGTTATATATTCATATTTTATACATTATTCCTACATGGATTATTATGTTATATTCCAAGTATTTTGGATAAATCTTGTGTGAGGGAACTTTGTTCATCTCATTTTTATTAGTGATTAGTTTCACAAACCCTCTTTAGATTATTTTTATTAAATTTAATTAGGATAAACCTCTGTCGTACACATGTCACCCGATCCCTTAGTTGCACCAGAAAATCAATTTATTAATTAATTAAATTTGCCTATTTCCCTCACCCACCTAAAAGCGTTCCTAAAAAATGCTCCTCGATGTCCCTTTATTCCCTTACATTTCTTAAATGACTGACGCCTTGCTTAAAACCTAGTTGAGTTCACAATTAGAAGGTTCCAAAGACTAGATTCCCTACTATGTTAGACATTCCCCTTTTCCTTAAGTTTCCCCTTTTCTTCTTAGTTCAGATTTAGCAAGTTTAGATATAAACAACGATTTACCCTTTTAATAATTTAATCCTCCATTAATATTTTAATTTAATTATTAATGTTTGAATTTTTTTTACTCCCCCTTCTTGTTATATGTCCATTTAGTTTTTTTTTTGTTCACATGTTCTACTTAGACTTAGGTTTTAAATTCACTAGGCTTGGCGACAGTTTTTAAGGGAAAATTAGTTATTAAACTTTACTCATACCATCATTCATTTTAAGGTCGACCATGTCCTAAGGAGGCATAGTTTTCTAGGTACTAGGTTTATTAACTTACCAAATTTAAAAATCGTGACATGCTCTTCAAGACATACTATGTGCTCCAAGGGTGCCACTTGCTTGGATTCTTGTTTTATTTGCGTGACATGCCCTTCAAGACGCACTACGTGCTCCAAGGGTGCCACTCGCCTTTTGACTGATTTGGTAGACATCAAACCCCTGGAGTCAATACTCCGTTAGGTGACCTTGTGGGAGACTAAGGGCCTCTAAGGAATAAGGAACCTACCTTATTCCGCACCCCTTAGAATCATCATGAGAGACTATCACAATCTGCCCTCATGACATCGTGGATCTCTTGAACTAGGTAATCGTTAACCTACAGTTCGAGCCATGGTGGAAGTGCTAGCATGTTGTGGCATGGTTGCTGCCATACCTCTCCCTCAATATCTCGGGTTGTCGTGCATGACCCCTTTACTCCTAATGTGAGTCTGGTTAGCAAGCTATCACCAGCCTACATCCGTCAACAAAACGTGTCAGTGATAACAATCAACATCATAATATATAGTCATATGCCACATATGTAATATCAAAACATTCAAACCATAACCGTCTGCTCCCTGACTCGATCCATAGTCCAAGGAGATCCATCGATGCCATCAGCATAGTCCAATGTCCAGAGTCTTGCACACTCAGGAAAACCAGTCAATAACACCCGTCGATATAAATATCATAAAATAACATATCATCAAATCCACAAACATCATCAGGCTCCATAATCAAATCAGTCAATCATATAGTGAATCGGATCACTTGCACACAAGTGTCCACAAGAATAAGTCACATTGGTTGCACGCAAGAGTGAGATGTTACATACACCCCCTCTTGTTTTAAACTTCATCCCGAAGTTTCACAGTATACAAATGCAAAAATAAAGTATCTGACAATATCTAAATGTCTATATATCAATAAAGGGAATCTGATGATGCATACCATATGTGTCCTCCCAGGTAGTTGAGTGTGGACTATAATTGTCCTACTGAACCTTGACCTGATCGACAGTTTGACACCATAGTTGTTGAATGTGACGGTCCAGAAAGAAGATTGGTTCCACCGTGAGTGCACCCTACCCAACATCTTCCAAGAACTCAATCAATCTCATGCATAGGATCACTGAACTAAATTCACACATGAACACTAGACAAACATCATGCAACACCTCAAAGAATGAGTCATGACTAGCCATTAGGCCCTTCATAATTATGGTCGACACGATGCGCATTGGAAAACCCTTTATGATGATACTGCACTTCTTCCATCCCCTTCTGTATCATTTGTAATTGTTCTTTCAATTCTTGGATTGCTTCTGGTCCTACCAGGACCCCATCCTCGAGTTGATCCCAACTCAAAGGCATCTGACATGGTCACCCATAAAGAAACTCCAATGGCGCCATATTAATGGTGCTTTGATGGTTGTTGTTGCATGTAACTCGACCAGTGACCAAAACTATTCCCAATGTTTTTGTCGGTCCAACACACACATACACAACACAACCTTCCCAAATTATTTCATTCCTTTGGTCAGTCTATCTATCTCAAGGACATGTTGTATTAAAGTTTAGTGGTGTTCCCAAGGCCTCTTGGGAAATTTGTCCAAAATCATCTTGCAAACACTGAATCCCTTATTGGATATGATTCTTTTGGTACATCTACTTGTCTCAACATCTTGTTGATATAAACTCTAGCTATACTTGGTGCCTAACGCACCGTACGCACAGGGAAAAAATGTGAACTCTTCGTCAGAGTGTCAACTGTCACGACAATTAGGTCGTGCTTCCTTGCCGTCAGTGGAAATTCTACAGTGAATTCCATTGAAATGACCTCCCATGTCGATTCCAGAATGGCGTGTGGTCGTAGCAATCCTGTTGGATGTCTATGTTCAACCTTCACCTGTCGACCTTCTAGACATCTCGCCACACATTTGACGATTTCTGCCTTTGTCTGGCTTAAGGTCTGTCCTCATCTTCATGACTCCTTGATGAGCCATGTACACTACTCTATGATCTTCGCATAAGATCAAAAATTCTCAATTCGTCGTTGGGATGTAAGTAAATCCAGTTATTATATCTCAAATATCCATCGTTGTCCACAATATATCCCTCACTTTTTGTACCAACGTGGTGTCTTTCCCAAAAAATTCCTTACCCTCTTTATACCGGTCAACGTCGCGTTGTAGTTAGAATCTTTTCACGTAGATTCGTTTGAAGAGGTATCATTAAAAATATGTGTGCACTCTCACTCAATGTGTCTGCCACTATGTTCATTGTTCCTTTTAAGTAGGAAATATCAAAATCGTAATCGATAAGCAGTTCTGACCAACGCCCTTACATGTGTTCAAGTCATTTTGTATAAAACGGTATTGTAAAACACAATGGTCCATTTTTAGTTAGAAATTATGTCCAATCAGGTAGTGTTTCTACCCTCTCAAGGCATACACTATCGCTAACAACTCCAAATCATGCATCGTGTAGTTCTCCTCATGCTTCCTTGACTTCCTCAAGATGTAAGCGTTCACTAGACCGTCTTGCCTCAGGCTCTGTGTATGCCTTCCTTGGATGCGTCAGTGCATAACAAGAATCCATCTTCCACGCTAGGAAATTTTAGTATTGGCATTGTCATCAACAACTTCTTGAGCCTTCAAAATGATTCTATGCATTTCTTGGTCCACACAAACTTCTTGTCCTTCTTCTGCAATTCTGTAATTGGATTTTATATCTTCGAGAAACCCTCGATAATATATCACTAAACCCAAGAAGCTACACACTTTTGCGACCTTCGTTGGTGCAGGCCACTCCAAAATAGCCTCTACCTTCGCTGGATAGATAATGATGCCTTCGTCCAAGATAACATGCCCTAAGAAATGAATCCTCGATAGCTTTGCGACCGCTTCCCATAAATTGTTTTCTTGCAACACTGTAGTACCAGGAGTCCAAGGGGTTCCATTGATGCCTCTACATCCTCAAGGTCCAAAACCCTGCACACTCAGTAAAACTGAGTCAATAGCACATGTCTATGTCAATGTGGTAAAACAACATGTCATCAACCCATAATGCCTCATAATCAAAATCAAAAGTTTTAATAGCATA
>CBVK0100005995.1:0-15119 GCA_900067695.1 Picea abies
AAAACAACAAGTGGGAGAATTTTGGGTATGTGTTATATTCTTTGCACAAGTAGTAGTGTCTGAGTGCCTCCACCGGGCGCACAGGGGGGTTAGAGGGGGGGTGCAGGGGGGCGGAGCCCCCCGCGTGAGGGTTCGAGGGTAGTGCCCTCGAATTTTTTTTTTCGAGCCGACATATTTTCGGGACCACATGATATTAGGTGGTTTTTCGACACATGGTTTTTTTCCGATGGTTTTCTATTTCCGGTTAAGGAATTAGGGTTTTGGACTAATCCAGGTCATTAGGTTAGGGTTTTGGATTCCACTGGATCCTATATGTATATTGTATTGTAAACAATGTAAAACAATGTATGAATATAATATATGTTGGTTTTCCCGGTTTGGGTTTCCAGGTGAAAAGTCTCTGTGTAATGTTTGTATTTTCCATTGTATCTTTTATGTTCTTTTCTGAATATCAGTTTGCAGTAGATATTGTACAAGGTTAGAATTTACATGAGGGAGCCAAAGGGACTCCACTATCCATGATAATGACAACTCAAGGCATGGTATAAAATCTTAAGGTCAACTAATAATAAAAGAGCACACCAAAAATAATCAAATGGCCAATATAAACACAAACATGATAATGTGGTTGAAAGGGGCCTCCCTCTCAAAGTAGGTATGCCTCGTCCAAGAGGGGCTTGAGACTCCTCTGCTAAATATTGGAGGTATCATAATCAATTATAAGGGCCCTCGTGGGATTAAGAACCAGTCGATCAGATACCACCGGAGAGATAATCCTCCATAAAGGTTGTGTGTTGTCTGACCCTTATCTGACCTAGGGTATCTGTAGAATAACCCCTGCAAGTAACCTATGTGGTACCTATGTCAAGAAACTAAGCAACCACGATATAAACAATGCATAGGAGAACATTCATAAGTCAATTCCACCATATGGGTAGGGTAACAAAGCCCAAAACCTTGAAAGCATCACCTCTCATAGAGGTAAGGGTACTAGCAAGATCCCCATATATGAATAAATCCCTAGGAATATATTTGACACTAATAAGGTATCAGGGGGATATCCCTTCAACCAACCTCATGTGACATCGTGCTTAACTCTGATGTAAGTGGAGCCTCCTAATATTATTGATTATACAATGTATTTCTCCACTCCCTTAGTCAAACATATATGTTGATTTAATAGCCTTGGAGAAGTTTACTCACAAAATCTTATTCCAAGGCTCTAAATCCTAAGCTAGCTTGTGCACCCTACAAAAATAAAATCATTACTAATCAATTTTAAATTATAGAGTTACTTTTAGCGGCCTTGCTTACTCAAAAATGTGTGGTCGTGAAACTAGTGATGTTATGACTCAGCAAGTAAATAAATGAATATGAATACAATGCAAAGTCTGAACTTCAATTCCCAATAAATGATATGCTTTTCAAAATGCAATTCTCAATTCAGTTATGCAATTCTAAATAAAATTCAATCTTTCTTTACATGTACTAAGATAAATGATAAGGACTCTAAAGATCAAAATGCCAACAATGTAAAATGCCTAATATTTTTGTATTTTCAATATAAGAGAATAAAAATGCAAGGATTGAACAACAACTTGATATAAATATTATACTATATGTAAACAGAGACAAACCAAGTAGGATATCAAGAAGAAAAACACCCATCCCAAGATGCAAGGACAATCAAATGAAAAGGATGATTAGAAAGGCACCACCCAAAATTCAACCAAAGAAAGGTTTCATGTCATTCCATAGACACTTAACAGTCATAACAGAGACCCAAGAAGACTAAACAATCATCAAAACCTAACTAGCAACCATTAAACCCAGCAACCAAGCAACAAAGGGTGGTGTACATAATTGTTCAAGGGAAAGGCACATATATACGCTTCTTACAGAAGTACAACACACGTATGTACGCGACTGTCATGAAAAAATCCACGTATATGTGTCAAAACACAGCTAGGATAAGGAGAAGGCTAAGAAAATCAGACTCAGAATGAACAGAGGATATCAAGAATTCATACGACAAGAAAATCAATATAAACAAGAGCAATCTAAGGAGAAAAACACTCCAAACCCCGAAAAAATAATATTTTATCCCCAGTATGGTCGCCAATTTTGTTACAAGTAAAATATCTCTATGGATAGGGGTAAACCACAACAAACGGAAATGATTGCAGAAATCAACTCTAATATCAAGTATGCTATATAACCAAATATGCTAGCAAGACAAGATAAAAGGACTACCTTGTCCAGGCGTTCAATGAAGTCCATCGTTGAGCACTTGACTCAAAGCAATACACCTGCAACTTGTCCTCAACAACCAAGAAATGAAAGCATGTGGTGATAATATATAATGTTAGCACATTCAATAGCATAATCTATCAATATTCATAACAAATATGTCTATGGAACAAAAATTAAAATATTTGCAAGATATTAATTGGAAGCTAAGTCCCTTCTAGCTGGGCCTCCACCACTTCAATCCTCCACCAAAGGCAAGCTCATATAATAGAGACAATGAGGTTCTCAATCATGTAGGGAAGAGCTTGGGGGCTAAACATGTGTTCAAAATTAAAAGGACAAAGGGATGCATACTCAATATGAAGTGAATAATTTCTCTAGAGTAACTTTTCTCTCAAAGTTGAATTATTCTCCTATTTTCCATGGCTCGGATTTGGCCCATTTGTAGCCTTCAACTAGAACTAAAGGGTCGATTAAGAACATTTCCACTATATGGAAGGTCAAGGATCATGGATCTCATGATGTGACATGGAAACCCGACACCGTTTTTTAATTTTGGGCACAAATCTTGATGTACGTGGTTTGTAGTGGTGCAACCTGCGTATACGCATGTTGTACTATAGGTAGGGTGTGTATATGTGGAAAAATAATGTTTTTATCTCTGGGATTTGCAAAAAGGGACTTCAAGTCTTTATAGGGAAATGGAAAAATGCCTCATGTGGAAGTTTGCATAGGGTGAAAAAAATCTTTCTATAACACCTGGGACAGGAGGCTACCAATAGAGGAAGTAAGCCATTTTGTTTCTCCAAAGTACTAAAGGAATTTACAGAGAAGAATTGTTTTGTGATTGATATGCAAGAAACAAATATTTGGTTTGTTTGGGTGTGCTAGATAGAAGTTACAACCATATTTCCAATGTTCCACAAGGCCTAGACATTTGGGAGAATTTAGGATATAAAAGTTGCAACATGTTTACGAATTAGTACATGTGCAATATTAGATTAACAAAAATTATGGGAAAATTAAGAGGGGGTATCATTTTTGTCCAAGTGACACAATTCAAAGATTATCATCGGCTCACAATATCATTTTGATTCAAAATTTGTTTTGTGCCAAGAAAATCATACATCCACTCTTGAACAAAATTGAAAAGTATATTTTCTCACTCCCATATTGTCTCACACTTTTTGCATATGTAGTTGTATAATTTATAAGAGGCATTGATCAGGTCGTAGGAAGGCCACAAAGGCTTTGCAAACATGGAAATATATGAATAAAATCCATAGACATGTGAAATTTTACACACAAGAGATCCTAAACCAATTTAATACAAAACACTTTGAGGCCATAAATGAGCAATTATAGCATACCTGAGACATGAGACTATAAAAAAAGGAAGTAAGTGATTTATTTATTTTTCTCCATAAACAAGTTCTTATGTGAGGCAGCCATACATATGATTACTCATCCATGAACACTCTAGATGTATTTTCCATAATTTGGAAATCATCTACTGGATTGTGCAGGGTTGGGAGAGTGCTCATTCTCAAGGGCATTAATATTTGTGAATGTATCCTCTTTTTGTAAATGAAAATGGCATGCTTAAATAGTCAAATGTATAAATTTGAAAACATAGCATTCATGACCCTTGATTACATAATTTCAAAGGTTCCAATTTTTTTCCTACATCTCCCAATATATAGCATGTGTTGCAGTTGGGTGTTAACCTAAGAATATCATATTTAGTTGTGATCCAGATTATTTTCGGCACAAAATGAGAGCAGAGATATAATAAAGAAATCTACATAAATAACTCAGATATCCAATGATATAACATAAATGTATCAGAGATTCAACCATAAACACAAAGATACATAATACACAATTTTCTATTAATGAGTGAAAATGTACAAAGACTGTAAAAATACAAAGTGAAAGACTAACAAGAATGGTGGAAGCTTATCTCTAAGAAGAGATGTGTCCGCTACTAGAATTCGCAAGAATATGATTTTAAAATGAGGCTCCAAAGTCCTTTTTATCATAAATAAAATCCAAAACCCTAACCCTAGAAGATGAAAAGCCAATAGTTTTGTGGACCCTGTTTTGGGTAGTTTAGTGTATCAACTTCCCGCGGGTGTAACTTTGGCATGCGATCTTCGTTTGGGGCACGTGATAAATCGTTGGAAAGGTATCATAGAGGAGATTCATTTTGGGGGATCAATCAGAGACTTTTCCTATCATTGAGAAGCTTGATCCCGAAAAACCTTCATTTAGGCCCAAAAAATGGCCCCCGAAGTTAAAAACTACTAAAAATAGTACATTAACAAAATTGTCAGAAAACTGTTTTGAGCTAGTTGGAAAAGGTGGGTGGCCACCGATATCCACCTAGATCAATCCTCCCTCCTTAGGAATAAATGGTCTCCATTGTGTTGAGTTCCCTGGGAGAGGGAAAAGCATTTTTTGAATCTGCATCTTGATGAGTTGCTTTCCTTGTTGGAGAAGTTGCGTTGCTTAGCTTGTTGAGGGTTGTCACGAACCTGTGGCTAGAAGGGTTGGAGATTTTTAACCAATATAGATACATGATATTCCTGTGTGTAGAATGAATCTTTGTTCTTTGTTGCATTATTTTCGACCTGCTTCTGTTGGATAGAAGGTGCTTGGGTCGAGGCTGTAGTGGTTGCAGTATTCGTTTGTTCACCTTTTGAAAAGATTGTGGAGAAGCTGAATTTTTTATTATGAGATACTACCTTGCGGCATTTTTCAGGTGGGACATTAGTTGGAACTACCTCTGGTATCTTTTAGAGATGACCCCCCAGAGTAACAATGACACTACGGGGTCGAGACTCATAGATAGCATGGGGCTTCCAAATATATGGTTGGCCCAAGAGAACATAACATACATCCAACAAGGAAACATCACATAATACTTCATCCTTGAAGGTTTGGATGTCCTATGAAAATCGACACTATTGGCTGACACAAATATCTCATCCCAGGCAAAGCCACCGAATGTTGTATGGTTGCGGGTGTGGTGTTGTCGACAATCCCAACTGCTTCATGACCTCTGTGAGATGAGGTTCTTTTGGCTTCTACTATTAACAATAAAATGCAGTGGGGTACCATTCACCCACATATTTGAATGAAAAAGGTGCTTCCCCTCTTCAAGATCTATGGGTTTTTCTGGTTGAATTGGTGTGGTTGCAACAATAGCAGTGGGGTCTATGTCGATTATCTGTCTTCTATAAATATTTTTCTGAATCAGATTCAGAATTAGGGTTTGGCTCCTTGTCTTTGATATCGGCCACCAATGATTATTTTGAGCGACATTCATCGATGTTGTATGAGGGGATTTTGTGGAAATCACACCATTTTTTGGTTTCCTTCTTCGTCTTTCCATGACCCTTCTTTTCATGTGGCTTGGACTGGTTTTCAGGAGACTGTTTGTTAGGGCCATCTTTATCATACATTGGTTGTTGTGGATTTTCAAACCCGAACTCCAGTTTTTTCTTTTACTTAAATGTCTTCTTGATTTTAATAGCATATCGATAAGAAGCATCTAGTGATGAGATGTCTAGAAAATCCATTTCAATTTGGATGTATCTATGTAGAGCCCTACATTATTTTAGAACCAAATGTCATTTGGAGTCTTTGATACCTAGCTTGCTCCGCAAGGTATGGAATGCATTGGTGAACTCTAGAAATTCTTGGCCCCTCTCTTCCCACAGTGTGGTCCATCTCATGTATCAGTCCTCATAGTTTCCAACAGGATAATATTGTTCCTTTACCACATCCATAAAAAATCCCAAGTGGGCTCAGCCCCATATATTCCAAACTCCCCTATGGAACTTTTATCCTAGTAAGTTTACCACCAATGTTTGACATGGGGGAGAGCCTTAAGGAGTGTGAAGGTCATATCTTCCCTGTTGGAGAAATTATGAACAAAGAAATAACCTTCTAGCAGATTTAACCATTTTTCTAAGGCATTTGCAACTATCTGTTCTTCAAATATGGGAATATCAAAATTAACTTGTACCTTGAAATGCGAGGTTCCTCCAAAGTGGCTACTTGATGAAGACGTGATTTTTGTTATCGACAGGCATTGAAGGATGTGGGAAAAATTCTTCATCATTTCATCCCTCTGTCGTGTGAGATCTTGCTCAAACAATAGATTAATAGAATCATTTTCTCTGTCGTTTTTCTTTTCTTCTGCCATGGAGGTTTTCTTGGGTGTGTGAGAGCAATTGTCTTCAAGAGAGACAAGCTCAAGACTCAACTTTCCATACTCAGACCTCGTCGGGGACATACACTGAAAAACGATCAAGAGCAGCCTGCTCTGATACAACTGATCTAGATTATTTTTGGCACAAAATGAGAGCATAGATATAATAAAGAAATATACAAAGATAACTCAGATATCCAATGCTATAACTGAAATGTATTAGAGATGCAACCATAAACACAGAGGCATAGTAATACACAATTTTCTATTAATGAGCGAAAATGTACAAAGACTATAAAAATACAGAGTGAAAGACTCGCTAGAATGGTGGCAGTGTAATATACCAGATATAAAAAGTATGCAAAACAGAAATAAAATGCTAGAAATGGAATAATAACAACAATATAACCAGAATAATCACCACAATAGCATTGAAATGTTATAAGAATAACAACAGAAATAGCACTTTGAATCTGAAAGAAATGTTCACATGCCTATTTGAGGGGGAAACCTCCAGTTGAGAAGAGCTCTATTACAATAATATCCAAGTTGGGTTTCTCATACCCTCGACTCCTATTTATACTAAATATGTCTATCAAAAGAAGCATCTAGAGGAATATCCTTCTAGAAGCGGAAGCTTCTATTAGGTCTTCTTACATCCACCTTATTCTATTTTATTGAAAGGCCTTATTAATATTGACCTTTATTACATCTGAATATATTGTTCTATCTATGTGCGGGTTAGGACCCTAACATGTCCGCCCCCTTAAAAACAGCCTTGTCCTCAAGGCTTGAGATGTGGAAATTGTTGCAGAATGGTAGTTGGTTCCCAAGTGGCATCTGCTGGAGTTGTATCTTTCCACTGGGCTAGCACTTCCCTAATGGTTCTTTGACATAGAAAATGCTCACGTTGGTCCAAAACTTCTTGTGATTGTAGCCAAAGGGATCCTTCTTCAGCTAACTCAGGAAGGTTGGTTTGAATTTTTCACTTAGCTCCAATCACCTTCTTTAAGCATGAAACATGAAAAACAAGATGTAGCTTCGAATGACTGAGCAAAGCTAACTGATAGGCTACTTGTCCCACATGCTTGAGAACTGTATAAGGACCATAAAATTTGGGCGCTAGCTTCTGACAATGCTCAGCCTTGAGGGAAGTTTTATTGTAAGGTTGCAGTCGAAGAAACACCTGATCCCCTTCTGAAAATTGACGTTCAGAGTGACCTTGATCTTCTTGTTGCTTCATGCGATTTTGTGCCATGAAAAAATTCTCTTTGAGGGTACAGAGAATAGCCTCTCGAATTGTAAGTGTGTGGTCAACTGCCTAGACCTTAGAGGCACCCAGTAAGTATGAGAGAACTGAAGGTGGCTTCTATCCATATACCGCTTCAAAAGGAGTCATGCGTGTAGTTGTATGGTATGAAGTTTTTTACCACCATTCAGCTAGGGGTAACCATTGAGCCCACTAATTATTCTTTTCCAAGGTAAAACACCTCAGATATGTTTCCAGACACTTGTTGACAACTTCCGTTTGACCATCAGTCTGGGGATGATAAGTTGTCTGAGATGCAATTGGGTGCCTTGTAGCTTGAACATTTCTTGCCAAAAATTGTTTGTGAAAGTTGGGTCGCGATCAGAAACAATAGAGTGCGGCATGCCATGAATCTTGAAGACCTTATCCATGAAAATTTGAGCCACCGTGGATGTTGTAAATGGGTGTTGAAGAGTGCAAAAATGAGCATACTTGGAAAGGTGATCAACAACCACCATGATGACTGATTTATTTCCTGATTTGGGTAAGATGGTAATAAAATATATAGAGATATCCTTCCAAATAGCAGGTGGAATCGGAAGTGGTTGTAGTGTGCCCAGAGATTTGACTATTTCTCCCTTATTGCATTGAAACACATCGCATTCAACTACAAAATTACGGATGTCCTGTTTCATACCATATCAAAAAAAGAACGTTTGACCCTTTGATAGGTTTTGGTGAACCTAAAGTGCCCCACTGTGGGTGTAGCATGAAGCTCAGAAAGTACCATGGATTTAAGCTTTGATTCTTTACTTAAATACAAAAGGCCTTTGTATTGAAGCTCATCATGGAGCCAAGAGTATCCTGGGTAAGCTGGAGCATTGGACTACAATTGTTGGATCAAATGCGAACTTTTGGGATCTTGTAGCCATTCCTAGTGAATGGCTTGGAGCCAATCTGGTACAATGAAGGAAAGAGAAAAAAAGGATCCTTCATCTTCATATTTTCGGGAAAGTGCATCCGCAACCACATTGTCTTTGCCTTTCTTGTAAATGATCTCATAATCATATCCAAAGAGCTTAGTCACCCATTTTTGTTGCTCCGGGGAGGAAATGCATTGTTCCAGAAAATACTTGAGGCTTTGATGGTCTATCTTGATTTGGAAACGTTTCCTCAATATATAAGAGCACCACATATCAACAACATGCAGAATAGCCAACATTTCCTTTTCATAGATTGATTTGCCCAAATTTCTTTCAAATAGTTCCTTACTAGTAAAGGCCAAAGGTTGACCCTCTTTCATAAGGACAACACCAATTCCTTTCCTTGAGGCATCACATTCCAACACAAAGGTCTTTGCGAAATCAGAAAGGGCCAATATTGGAGTGGTGCACATGGCCATCTTCAAGGTTTGAAAAGCTTGAGCAGCAACTGGAGTCCAAGTGAAAGAGTTATTTTTTAGGAGAGCAGTGAGAGGTGCGGAAATCTTTCCATAATTCTTAACAAACTTGCGATAATACCCTATTAAGCCCAGAAATCAACGCAAGATTTTGAGAGTCTTTGGGTGAGGCTAGTCTTGCATAGCTTCAATCTTTTTCGGATCCACCCTGAAGCCATCCTTTCCAACCAGATGACCCAAGTATTCTACTTCTGAGGCGCCAAAATCACATTTAGACTGTTTCAAGAAAAGTTGGTGCTGAGAGCGGAGTTGGAGAACTTGATCCACATGAGCAAGATGGTCTTTCTAGGTTTTTCTATAGATGAGGATATCATCAAAGAAAACTAAGACAAAATGACGGAGAAAAGGATGGAAGACATGATTCATAAGGATTTGGAAGGAGGAGGGGGCATTACATAAGCCAAAGGGCATGAACAAAAACTCATAGTGGCACTCATGAGTTCTAAAGGTAGTCTTGGGAATGTCTGTCTCTTTCATACGTATCTGGTGGTAGCCCGAATGAAGATCAAGTTTAGTAAAGAATTGGGCGCCAGTCAATTCATCCAGGAGGTCATCAATGACAGGAATGGGAAATTTGTCTTTAATGGTAAGTTTTTTGAGGGCGCAGAAATCAGGACACATTCACCAAGAACCTTCTTTCTTCAGGACCATGATCACAAGAGAAGAGTAGGGGCTTATACTAGGGCGGATAATGCATGCATTAAGGAATTCTTGGACCATTTTCTCAATTTCATTTTTTTGGGGAAAGGGGTGACGATACGGATGGATATTGGGAGGAAGGCTTCCGGGTACAAGGGGAATGGGATGATCATGAACACCACGGGAAGGAGGGAATCCTAGGGGAGTGGAAAAGACCACTTGATGTTTATAAAGGATGGCTTGGAGGTCTTGCAGCACCGAGGGTGTCTCTGTTGCTTGTATGGCATGGAGTTGGGAAATAACACCAGAATGACCTTTTTGGAGCATCTTTTCCTTGTGATGGGAACTAATGATATCAGTTGAACCAACAGTGATGCCTTGGAATTTATATTGGTGGCCCTCCTGGTCGAATTGGATGGTTAATTCCTTAAAATCCATGAGAATGGGACCCAAATTCCTTAGCTAGCCTGCACCCAACACAATGTCACAATCGCCCATGTCAATAGCAAACATATGATATTTCAAGCGTTAGTCACCAATTTGGAGACACACATTTTCACAACGCCCCCCACATTTCATGGAACCACCATTAGCAATCATGATTTGGAAATTGTTGACGGCATGGATGTAGCAATGAGTTTCTTGGGCAATGCGGCGATGAATAAAATTATGGGTGCTTCCACTATCAACCAGAATGATGACCTTCTGATGCTTGATGCAACCGATTAGCTTGAGGGTTTGGGGAGTGGAAAATCCAGTGAGAGCATTGAGGGAAATGGTGGGTTCTACTTTGGGAGGGTTTGAGGGAGGGGTTATGTCAGTGGTTTCAGGTGATTCAGACATAAGGGAAGTTTCAACATCCTCTTCTGAAATATCCTCGGAGATGGCCATAAAAATATTTTGTTCCTTACACTTGTGGCCTAGGAAATATTTGTCATCAAAATTATAACAAAGACCTTTGAGTTAGCATTCAGCCATTTCATCCCTTGTTAATTTTTGGATCTTTAGTGGAGAGGAGGGAGTAGTGGGATTTTCTAGTTTAGGGTGAGGGATAAAGGAGGGTTTTTAGTTTTGAGAAGATACCACCTGTTATACTTCTTTAGCTCTTTTAGTAGCCTCCACCCAACTCTCAGGCCTATCCATGAGGACATGGGCCCGAATCTCCTCCTTGAGGCCACTAATAAAACACTCTCGGAAAAAGGCATCAGACATGCCCTTTGTCCGAAAATCTAGGTGCTCAAAGGCAGCTATAAAGTATTCCACTGTTCTTGATTGTTTCAAATTTTTCAAATGGCCCAAATGGTTGGTGTCAGTGTCAAAGCATTCATAAATCTCTTCCACAAAGTGTGTCCAAGCAATATACCCTTGACGGGAAGTTTTTTTCCATTTCCACCATTGCCAACGTTCTTGATCTAGATGGAGAACACCATACTGTAGTTTGGCCAAGTCATCAGTAATTTCGTATAAAGAGAAATAATGTTCCATTTGGGTTACCCAACTAGTGGGGTCCGAGCCATCAAATTTGGTCACATCCACCCATGGAAAGCGTAGGTTACGTTGAAAGTGTTGGGGCTGAAAGTTATGGGAATGAGAGGAATGTTCACCTTCAGCCTTTGGAGGTGCATCAGAGGAAGGGTTATCTGTAGGGATATGAAGCTTGGTGCGGAGTGACAAAAAGACAGATTCAAGTTGGGTGGTCAGTTCTTGTTTGATTTCCTCCATTGAGGACTGCATGGTTGTATTGGTGGTGACAACATTGGCATTGAGGTGTTTCACTTCTTATTGGGTCTCGGTGAGACTAGATTGCAAGGTATTGAAGTGAACTTCCAATTCTTGGCTACGGGTATGGGCCATGAGGATGAGGGAACTGAAAAGGGGCGGGTGGGGTCAAAACATTTTTTCGAAAAATGATATGTATGAATGTGATAAGGGAAAAGAGATGAATCCAATGGAATAGGTCTCAAATAATGGTGAAAAAACTTCCAAACTACTATTTTTTTTTACGCCTATGGAGTTATACTCCAAACTGAAGAATACTGCAGTGATGAAATGCCCAAATTCTTAACCAGGAATAAATGTGTAGCTACTTGGAAACCCAAACACGGTTGTGTGGCAATAGATCTTATATGTTTTAATTTGTTTATGTTTCTGTCTCCAAGGGTTAGGTATTCACAGGTTCTATAGACAAGGGTTTTCCTTGTGCTATAGCTCTCTGATATACGTGCGGGGTCCAACAGTAGTACTCGGCCCAATATCTCAGGGCACTAACTAAGGAGGGTAGACCGTACCCTTAGCCATACTACCTGATTACCCAAGTACTAGAGAGTATCTTCCTGAGTGTTGTTCTCGGTGGCACTATAACAGTCAAGCAGCTGATCGGTTTATCTAAAGAGGGCTTCAAGAAATCTAGGCTGATCTGTACATAGTTGTTGTCTGATGCGCTACCACTTGAAGGGGTACCAACAGGGGTTACCACGGTGGCCAACACATGTGCGCTTAAGAACCACTGGTATTTCCTGTGTGTATGAATCCATCAACCATGGGTTTATGCGTGTAATGATAGATCTTTGTGGCTTAAAGACACCAGAATATGTCTCTACCCTGAAAAAAAAAATTACCCACAATTTCTACCAAGGAAAGTGCTCTGATACCACTTGTAATATACCAGATATAAAAAGTATGCAGAACAGAAATAAAATGCCAAAAATGGCAGAATAACAGCAATATAACCAGAACAATCACCACAATAGCACTAAAATGATATAAGAATAACAACAGAAATAGCACTTTGAATCTGAAAGCAATGTTCATAGGCCTCTTTGAGGGGGCAACTTCCAGTTGAGCAGAGCTTTGTTACAATAATATCCAAGCTAGGGTTCTCATACCCTCGACTCCTATTTATACTAAATATGTCAATCAAAAGAAGCATCTAGAGGAAGATCCTTCTAGAAGAGGAAGCTTCTATTAGGTCTTTTTACATCCTCCTTATTCTATTTTATTGAAAGGCCTTACTAATATTGACCTTTATTACATCCAAATATATTGTTCTACCTATGTGCGGGTTAGGACCCTAACATGTAGCTTATCTCTAAGAAGAGATGTGTACGCTACTAGAATTCGCAAGAAGATGATTTTACAATGAGGCTCCAAAGGCATTTTTATCATAAAGAAAATCCAAAACCCTAACCCTGGAAGATGAAAATCCAACAATTTTGTGGAACTCATTTTGGGTAGTTTGGTGTATCAACTTCTGGAGGGCGTAACTTTGGCATATGATCTTCGTTTGGGGCGCACGATAGCTCATTGGAAAGGTATCGTCAAGGAGATTCGTATTGGGGGCTCAATCAAATCCATTGGCTATTATTGAAAATATATATCCTAAAAAACCTTCATTTAGGCCCTCAAAATGGCCTTGAAAGTTAAAAATTGCTAAAAATAGTAAATTACCAAAATTGCCAGAAATTGTTTTGAGCGAGTTAGAAAAGGTGGGTGTCAACTGATATCCACCTGGATCAATTTGGAACTGAGGAAACTTATTCAAGATGTTGTATAACCATTTAAGGTTACTTAGGTTATCTACAGATGTTGGTTGGATAATAAATCCAATTTATTTTTATTACTCTGATGTATGCAGTTGTTCCTTAATATAGTAAATATTTGAGCAACCTGTATCAAATTTGACCCTTTTAACAAATCATGATGCCCTATATTATATTCATTGTGTGAATGGGTTGAACAATATCATGTAACTTGGGCACCCAATATTGTGATAAATTGGAGACCTACATGAGACATTCAAGACAATTGGGATAGGGCTTCATGGATAGAATGGTAAATATAGATATCACATAAATGGCCAAAATGTTGTTTATAATACTTCTATGAGAAATTTGTATTTGCACTTTCTATTTGGTTATTACTTGAATAAGATCCTAACATGTTCGAGGTTGGAAATGGAAATATGAGCACTGAAGAATATTGGTCACACTTCAGTATTTTCACTTCCCTGACAGCTGCCAATTTGAGTAAGAACCTTACAACATCTATTTCATATGTAGTATTTTTTCCTCGCACCCTTTTTTATTGTATTTGAGAGAAGATTGCTAGCACAATGTTTATGATTTATCAATAGTAGTATAAGCATAATTTCCAGCATGAGGATACAACCTACAAACTAATAAAAAAAAATTGTCTACAACACTTAAGAGAAATATGTATACTAATGACCAGTAGCTTAGGATATGAGCAGCCTATTGTTGGCACTCAATTTTTTCATTCAAAAATCACTTGAATCTTATCCATTTTGGTCTCATTTTCCTCATTATTGTCACATTTTCCTCATTTTTGTCACATTTTCATTCATTATGACCATATTTTCCCACGATAAAGACATATAAAGGGATACTAGGTATTTTACTATTTTATTTTTAATTTATAGAAATTAAAAAAGTTAAATGTTTAAAAAAAAAAATATCAACAATTTTAGGAATAAATCAGTTTTGGTAATTTATGCTTCATTAAGATGGTTGCAGTCAGTTACAGGAAAACCAAGCATATGGGTTTTACTCCTTGTCTTCATGGAATAGTGCAATTCCCTCTGAATTCATAGAAGGAAAATAAAAAACCGTTGATCAACTTGGTGCCATCAAATAAGATAACACAATAGTAGGGACATATTTTGAATTTCTCTCTAGAACGTGGGGCTAAGCATTAAATCATGCCTTCAAGGGATCGAATTGGCCAACAATAGACACTAGATCACCAAGCTATCAATCCAAGAGGGGAATCATAACATTATTTGTTAGAGTTAATCTTGTATAAATAAATGATAGGGAGAGGGAGAGTGAGAGAGGGATATAGATATATTTAATGAAACTAAATCAATTTCAGTTGTAACAGTCTTAATTGAAAGTCGATATAGAGATATGTTTCCTTCATTCATGTGTTGAAGATTACTTGTGATTTTCTAGAATTGTAGCAACACTTGTAGCTTGTACTAGGCATGTAGGGCCCCCTTGCCTCGATTCATGTTTCTTTGTTTATTTTATGTAAAATCATGTGTGTGTGTGTGTGTATTTATTTATTTATTTATTGTACAAATCATATGCGAGGTAAATATTTCATGTTTTTTTCAATTCTTGCTATACATCAAACAAATCTCTTTTTATTATAAGATGGAATACTTTTCTTTCAATTGTAGCTTCCTTTAGTATCAACTCAGAATTGATATCTTATCTAGATCGAAGTGGTTAACAAAGTACTATCATAAGATCCATCTAGTTGTTGATACTGAGAGGGGGGTG
>CBVK0100005996.1:0-15119 GCA_900067695.1 Picea abies
CATGTGGTATCAGAGCTCATTTTTTGGCTTCAGAGGAACGCCTTTGTTCATGAGGGTTTGGCTCGGTCTTGATAGATCAAGTTGATCTTGGGTCTGTGATAAACTTGGGTTTAGTGGGAGCTTTTGTAGTGGTTATTTGAGTGTAGAAAGAGGAATGGTGAGCTCTTCTAGAATCAATATAGAGAAGTTCAATGGTAGAAACTTTGAGCTATGGAAGCTCAGGATGGAGGACCTTCTTGTAGACAAAGAACAATGAATCATTGTGGATCCTAGTACATGGCCTACTGGTACACCGTCTACTAGCACACAAGCTATTGGTACACAACCTACTAGTACACAAACTACTATTACACCACCTGCTGGTATGTTGAAGGAAGATTAGCAAAAGTTGGACAGAAGAGCAAGGAGTACTATTCGACTCTGCCTGCCAGAGTTGGTGTTTTTGAATGTCTCAGGAGAATCTACAGTGAAGGAAATATGGGATAAGTTGGGGAATTTGTATCAATCAAAGTCCCCGGTAAAAAAGTTGTTTCTTCGAAAGAGGTTGTATCATCTTAGGATGGAAGATGGAGATTATGTGACAGAACATCTAAATGCCTTTAATACTCTGGTAAGTCAACTTGTCTCTGTTAATATTACGATTGCACAAGAATATAAGTGTATTACTTTATTATGTTCTTTGCCAGACTCTTGGGATAATCTGGTTGTAGAAATTGGTAGTACCACTCAATCTACATTGAAGTATGAGAATGTAGTTTCGTCCTTTTTATCTGAAGAGATGAGGCGAAAACACATGGATAGTCATAGCACAAATGATTTATTTGTAAGAGGTCATAAGCAAGATAGGAATCCTGGTAATCGTTTAGGGAGGAGACCTAAATCTACATATAGATCTAATTCTCCATGAAAATCTTTGAGGAAATGTTGGAAGTGTGGTAAAACAGGGAATTATAAGAAAGATTGCAAGTCTAAGAAGGTTGAAAAACCAAAGGGATCTGATAGTACCTCTTCCACAGAGGAAAATACCCCCATTTAAGAAGGAGGTGATGTTTACCTGGCATCTACAGGTACACATGTAGACTGATGTATGGTTGATCGACTCAGGTGCATCATACCATATGACTCCTCACAGGGAGTGGTTCTCTGAATATGAAAAACATGATGGTGGTGATGTATTCCTAGGAGATGACTCAACAGCCAAAATCATGGGATGTGGAAGGGTTAAGTTGTTGCTAAAATATGGAAGGATTAGAACTCTCACTGGATACTATATTTGGAAAGAACACTTGCAATATGGCACGAGGAGCAATGGTGTTGGTGAGGGGAATTCGGTGTGGAACTCTGTACAAGTTGTTGGAAAGAAATTATACTAATGGGTGTAACAGTTATGTTTTTCCTGAGTAGAGAAATGAAGGAGATAAGACCAATACTGTCCTAGAAAAGAAGACCATGTTGTGGCATCAAAGACTGGGGCATATTGGAGAAAAGGGCCTTTGAACACCACACAGTAAAGGTATGGTTGAAGGTATGTCTAATTGCACTCTGGATTTTGATTTCTGTGAACATTGCATATATGGTAAACAAAATTGAGTAAGATTCCCATCTGGTGCTACAAGAGCAAAGGGGATCTTAGAGTTGATACACAGTGATGTGTTTGGACCTGTGCCTGTTTCATCACTAGGTAAGTATGTGTATTATGTTTCATTTATAGATGATTTCTCAAGGAACAAATGGATTTGTTTTCTTAGAAAGAAATCTGAGGTATTTGATAAATTTAAAGAGTTTAAGGCCCTGGTAGAAAATTAGACAGAAAAGAAAATAAAGGTATTGAGAACAGATAATGGTGGAGAATTCTGTGGAAATGAATTCAAATAATTATGTAAGAAGTGTGGTATAACAAGGCAGAAGACTACTCCATACACTCCTCAACATAATGGAGTTGCAGAAAGGATGAACAAGACACTGGTGGAAAAATCAAGGAGCATGCTCAACAGTGTCGAGTTAGGACAAGAATTTTGGGCAGAGGCAGTGGGTACAACATGTTACCTGGTCAATCGATCACCCTCATCAACGTTGGATGATATAAATCCACACGAGGTATGGACTGGAAAGAAACCCTCTCTTGAACATCTTAGAGTGTTTGGTTGTGATTCTTATGTACATGTTCCAAAGGAAAATAGGAGTAAGCTAGATAAAAACGTTGAAAAGTGTATCTTTATTGGTTATAAAAATGGTGTGAAAGGTTATAATCTTTGGAACCAAGAAACCAAGAAGATTGTTTATAGTTGAGATATTGTCTTCAGAGAGGTAAAAGATGTTTCCAAACATGAATTCCTACCAAGGATAGAAGAACCTGAGAAAATAGAGTTGGAGTTGGATGATGCAAAATATGAATCATCTGAAGAAGATGAAGCAACAAAAGAAGAAAAACCTCATACCCTAGTATTGAGGAGATCAATGAGAGAAAGAAGGCAACCAAAAAGGTATAGTCCACTTGATTTTCGTTCTAATTTTTCTTTATCTATCACTAAAGATGATCCCAAAACTATGAGGGAAGCAATGAATTTAGAGGATAGTAAACTATGGAAGAAGGCCATGGTTGAAGAAATAAATGCCTTGGATAAGAATGAGGCATGGGATATAGTTGAGTTTCCAGTTGGAAGAAAATCTGTTGGTAGCAAATAGTTGTTTAAGAAGAAGTTTAATGCATAAGGTAAAGTGGAGAAATACAAAGCTCGGCTAGTAGAAAAAGGTTATTCCCAGGTAGAGAGAATTGACTTTGGTAAGATTTTTTCTCCTGTTGCCAAGTTAACATCTATTAGATTTCTTTTATCTATTGTCGTTTCTTTTGATCTTGAAGTGGAACAGATGGATGTGAAGACAACATTCCTACATGGGGATCTCGAAGAAGAAATCTACATGAAGAAGCCAGAAGGATTTGTAGTGAAGGGAAAGAAAGAGTTGGTATGTAAGCTAAAGAAGTCACTATATGGTCTGAAGCAATCACCTAGGATGTGGTACCAAAAGTTTGACACATACATCCTTGGATTGGGATTTGTGAGAAGCAGGGTTGATCACTGTGTATATTCCAAGCAGGTTGGTAATCACTTCATTTATGTAGTGTTGTATGTTGATGACATGTTGTTGGTAGGAAATAGCATGGATGTTATCAAGGAGGTGAAATCACAGCTATCCTCCAAATTTGACATGAATGATCTCGGTGCTGCTAACTTCATTCTGGGAATGGAGATTAAAAGAGATCATGCAAACAGAAAACTCTGGTTGAATCAAAGAAAATATGTTGAGACAATATTGCAGAGGTTTAATATGCATGGAAGTAAATCTATCAAGGTTCCTATTCCTATAGGTGTAAAGTTATATGAAGATCGGTGTCCCAAGACACAGGAAGAAGAAGAGGACATGTCCCATGTTCCATATGCCAATGCAGTTGGCAGTTTGATGTATGCAATGGTCTGTACTAGACCAAACATTGCACATGCAGTGGGAGTTTTGAGTAGGTATATGTCAAAACCAGGGAAGGAGCATTGGACAACACTAAAGAGGGTCTTCAAGTATTTGCGTGGCACTACCAATTATGGATTGTGCTACCAAGGAAGACCAGGATTGGATAGAGTGGTGGACATACATGGATTTGTTGATGCAGACTGGGCTAGAGATTTGGATAGCAAAAGATCTACAAGTGGGTATGTGTTTAACCTATTTTGAGGAACAACCAGTTGGATGAGAAAAATCCAAACTGTAGTGGCACTCTCAACTACAGAAGCTAAATACATGGCAGCCACTCATGCAAGCAAGGAAGCAGTATGGTTACATAGATTGTGTTCAGGTATTGGGTTGGTACAACAAGCAGTGAGATTGGATTGTGACAATCAGAGTGCAATATTCTTGGCAAAGAACCCAAATTATCATTCGAAGACAAAGCATATTGATGTTTAGTATCACTTTGTGAGAGACATGGTTGAAGAAAAGAAGGTGTTGCTGGAAAAGGTTGACACTTTGAAGAATGTTGCAGATTCATTGACAAAGTCTGTGAGTACAGAAAATTTCTCTTGGTGTAGACTATATAATCCTGGATTGTTGACTATATAATCCTGTGGACCCCTGGATTGTTGACTATATAATCCTGTGGACCCCTAGATGCAAAGAAAACAACAAGTGGGAGAATGTTGGGTATATGTTATATTATTTGCATGTGTGTGTGTGGGTGCGTCAGATTCGACAACTCCGTCTAATGATCCCTCTAGTCGTTCTCTTGGTGTCGTGTGCACTGGGCGATTCCTAGGGGGGGGGCAGGTATGTACCCCCCTGGTTACGCATAGTGCCACGGATTTTTTTTTGGGGTGGTTTTTGCTATTTTTAGCGGTTTTCTAAATTAATCCCGAAATAAGGGATTAGGGTTTTGGTATCTAAGGAATACCTAATTTTTTTTTATATATTGTATGGTGAATGGTGAAATTCAATATAATGAATATAAGAAAGGTTTTCCCCGGTTGAGGTTTTCCGGTATAAATCTCTGTGTACTATGTGTATGAGCCATTGATTAAATTCTGTTTTGCTTAAGAATCTGTATGCATTTCTTTACTTCAAAGGTTTAAAAATTATAGTTATGAGGTTCCAGGACAAGAAGACAAGGTGTACAGATTGAAGAAAGCATTGTATGGATTCAAGAAATCTCTGAGAGCATGGTACAGTCACATTGATTCCTATATGACATAGAATGGATTTCAGAGAAGTGAAAGTGAGCCAACACTATACATCAAAGCAAATCAACAAGGTAACATGTTAATTGTTTGTTTATATGTAGATGATTTGATTTTTACAAGTAATTTCGATATAGAAGAATTCAAGTTAGTCATGAAGGATGAATTTGAAATGACTGATTTGGGGCTTATGAGATATTTATTGGGAATTGAAGTTCACCAGTCCAAAAATGGTATATTTATCTCATAGTTTAAGTATGCGCATGAAATATTGAAAAGATTCAATATGAAGAATTCAAAAGTAGCCCCAACACCTGTCATAACAGGATTGAAGTTAAGCAAGGAAGATAAAGGGTCCAAATTGGATCCCACACTGTTTAAAAGATTGGTAGGCAGTCTTATGTATCTAACAATGACAAGACTTGATATTATGTATGGAGTGAGTCTGAATTCAAGGTTCATAGAAACTCCAAAAGAATCACATTGGAAGGTAGGAAAGATAATCCTGAGATATGTGAATAGAACAAAAGATTTTGGCATTAAGTACTCCACTTCAAAAGATTTCAGACTCATTGGATACACTAAAAGTGATTGTGGAGGCAACATAGATGACATAAAAAGTACCTCTAGGTACACATTTCATTTTGGAACATGTATGGTATCATGGGCATCAGGGAAGAAACCCATTGTGACTCTTTCTTCAACATAAGCAGAGTACGCCGCAGCTACAAGCACAGCTTGTCAAATTGTTTGGATGAGAAAAATGTTAAACGATTTGTTGCAGGAACAACTAGAATCAACAACAATTATTTTGTGACAACAATTCAACCATCACGTTATCAAAGAATAATGTGTTTCACAAGAAAACCAAGCATATTAATACAAGATATCACTTTATCAGAGAATTGGTGAATAACAAAAAGATCTATTTAGAATTCTACAGGTCAAAAGATCAAGTCCCAGACATTTTTACAAAGGCTTTAGCAAGAGATTCATTTCAACATCTGTGCAATAGTCTGGGAGTTTGTGTAGTAACATATGAGTGACAGTAAATTGTAAACTAAATTTTTGATTAAATTTTTTGTAATTCCACCTACTTATAATTAAGGGGGAGTGTTGGAAATAGTAATTACAAGTTGGTGAGATCTTTACGTCTCCATTGATTTATCTATCAGTCAATCTGTCAGTAGTCAAATTGTCAGCGAGTCGGCCTGATAGTTTGTAAGTGCAAAGTCACACGTTTACTCAAAGTCAGTCGGCAAGCATGAGAGCTATAAATGGAGCTGATCTTTATCTTTCTCGAATTATGATAAGCAGTTGAAGAGTCAGTCGAATTAATGGTAGTCTTCAATGTTGAGTCAATCTTAGCTTCTGTAGGAAGTCTCAGTCAGAGTCCATATAAGTCTAAGTCGTTTAGTTAGTCAAAATGTATGTAGGATGTAGAGCTGATGCAGAGAAGAGGCAGAGAGGTAGAGAAGAACCAACAATAGTTGAAGAGTTGAAAAAGTCTGAGCACAAGCTCTGTGTTTGTAAAGTCAGTAGAAGAAGTCATTGGAGCCGAAGCTCATCTTGTTATTTTATTCTGTAACCGTGCGCAATGCATTGAACTTTACTAATATCAAGCAATTCGTATTTCTGTGTTTATGTGTGCACAACCGTTTGTTATTTTGCATTTATAAGTTGTTGTTGAAAGTGTATTATGTTACAACGCGCAACATTTCATGTAGTTTGTAAACTGTGCGACAAGTCCAGAGAATTCATTGATGAAGCTTGTGGCGCGCAGTATTTTGTCATTGCGTTGTACATAGTTTCCTTGCGCGCTATGAATCCAAGGTTTTACCGCTGCGCACTAGATCCTAGAAAGACAAGCCTTAGAATAATACTTCAACTGACAAGAACAAAGAAGAACGTAAATAGATACTAGAAACTATGTATTTTTCTCATTCATCTATAGTGATTGTAGTGAAATTTGAATGTTGTGATTGTAGTGCAATTTGAATGTTGTGGTTTGTTGTTTAGATTATTCCTGAATTTTGACATGCTTAATTTTTCAAGAGCACTACAATGAAGTTCTTTAAGTACAAGTGAGTTGTTTGTCCCGATTTGATTTTTCATGTTTTGGTTCATGCACGAAAACCAATTCAAACTTTTACACTATAGCCATAGGTTACTAGTAGTTTTCAAATAAATAAATTGCATTGGCATGTTTATGTGGCTTGTAATTGGTTTTCAAATAAACTTTGGTGAAGGTGCTCTGAAGTATCTAAAGTATATTAAGTGGTGTAGAATTGATAACCCCAAGGGTTTCAAGATTGATTTTTACTTTGACACGAATCCCTTTTTCGAGAATTCTGTGGTAAGAAAAATAAGTAAAGGGACACTTAAATTTTTTTAAAGGTAATAGGTATTTTACTCAATAGTTTGTCTTTTCACAATACTTTGGCAATGAATGTGTTTTTGACTAGCAAATAATACATGTAGTTTACAAAAACCTACCACATGATTGATGGGATCTACTCACTCTGTAGGACAGATTGGTATCAGGGAAAAAATGTGACAAAAAAGCTTATGAAGAAGAAGCCAAAAATGCAAAGCCCAAAAACGGAACAATGTGAAAGCTTCTTTAATTTCTTTAGTCTACAAGTTCTAGATGATGACAAAGAACTCGATGAAGAAACTGCAAGTGGTTAGCAGTTTTCTACATTGAGCTGAACATGTGATTTGCTGTAAAGAGGATGATCATATGGCTTCTTGTGGCTGTTGATGTTAAAAGTCAGTTTTATCTATTGGACAGCGCTTTAGCTGATATTGAAGTCACTGGTATCTCACAGCGTGAAGTAGTCATATTGACTTTAACTGTTTTTTTCTGTAGGCTGAGAACCTTCAGGATCTGATGGAGCATGACTATGACATTGGGCGGGCCTCTTTCTTGAAAATGGTCTTTTGCTGTTTTTGACATCTTTTGAAGACAAAACTGTGTTTAAACTCTACTTGTTTGAATGCTCATGATGTGCTATGTTTTTGTGTAATTTTGCAGTTCAACTATCAGGGATAAAATAATTCCACATGCTGTATCATGGTTTACTGGAGAGGCTTGCCAACTGGATGACTTGGAGGATGCTGATGAAGAAGACGGGGATGAAGATGACGAGGACAAAGATGAAGAAAAGCCAAGAAAACTATAGCCTTTACCCAGACTTCTACCTTTTTGAGCTAGTCGTACAGGTTATTCTCTCGTTTTCTGTATACAAGTTTTTGTTTCATAGGAAATTTTCTGGAGTATCTAATTCTTTTCTTGCTTTTGAATTATGCAGCCACGTCAACCTGCGCCCAAGGTGAGATACAGCTTCTATCCAGGAATATCTTTCCCATTACTTAGATTTTCACATTGAATGCTTAATGTTGATAGTTCATTTTACTTATTTCAGAAAGGCAGCATTATACAAAGAAGTGAAACCCTTTATCTAGTAGAAAATTTTCTCGAAATTTATATTAATGTATAATTTTATTTACATCACCAAATAGGATTGTTGAGTAGTCCAGTCAGATCAGCAAGTTTCAAAAATAGTGAAAAACAAAGTACTATAAAGTTCTGTGAAACCTCCCGAAGATAAACACAAATATCATATATGATAATTTAGGAAAAAGGAGAAAAACCACTACAAAACATAACCAAAATTAAGGCCCATCACTCTTTAAGATATTTCAAAGATGTCGAGATGGGTGAGAGGACCGTCAGCCCCATTGCTCCAAGGATAAAATGTTAATTTGCCTTCCCGTTCTCGGAGCGTTTGTTTGGATAAAATGTCGACCTCTTTGTTGAAAGTCCTGTATATATGATGGAAGTTGATATCTTGGAAAGTATTTGTAAGTTTTTTTTTTTTTTGTTTACAGCCATCAAAATCTACTCCATGTAAATTTCTTTTATGAATTAATCAATTAATAATTATCTGAGAGTTATCAAAAACCTGAATTTTTTGGATAGACTACCAAAAAAAAAGCTAAAGTAATGAGTTTTTTCTTAATATTTGTGCAACCCCACAATTAATATGCCGCTTGTTTGGATAAAATGTCAACCTCTTTGTTGAAAGCCCTGTATATATGATGAAAGTTGATATCTTGGAAAGTATTTGTAAGTTTTTTTTTATTTTATTTACAACCATCAAAATCTACTCCGTGTAAATTTCTTTTATGAATTAATCAATTAATAATTATCTGAGAGTTATCAAAAAGATAGACTAAAAAAAAGCTAAAATAATGAGTTTTTTCTTAATATTTGTACCAACCCCACAATTAATATGCCATTTGATAACAATTGAATCCAGAGTTCTGATGATACCTGCAGCACCGCAACACTTACCAGCAGTAGTGCAATAGAACAACCTTCTTTGTGCGAAATATTGCGGACCCAGTTTGGTATATATTTATGAGAGGAAGGGCGCCAAATATAGGATCCCGTAATCCTGTGAGCCACTGCAAGGTGAGAATGAGTTATGTTTTCAAAAATTAATTTATTTCTCTCGATCCAAATGTGCCAACAGGTGTCAGCAGCTAGACTGATTGGAGCAGTTTTGTCCTTTGTTCAAATAGACAGGCAATCAGAGACTGAAGCACCATTACAGAATCTTTGCAATCAAAGACTGAAGCACCATACCAGAAGCTTTTAATATTGTGCAGGATTTGCAGTCTAGCCCAGACTTGTAAAGGCGCAATGAATGAGCAGGTGATCGATATCTTCTGATTCTGTCCTGAGTGCAAGCAACAATAAAGAACCGAATACGTCCTATATTACAGGCTACCATGTGTAGCCATATATTTGTCCCAATTTCACTCTCTTGTTGAAGGCTTTTTTTAAGGGATATCTATTAGGACTACTGCTATGTTATGTTATGACTTTAGATGATATCCCCAAGCTATGCTTTGTAATTCTTAATCCTTGCCAAGGTACTATAGTAATCGATTAGATTTTTTTTTTCATATTTTTCAATTTTCAATGTTTTTACTAAGTTTTTTAAGAATTTTTTTATATATATTTTTTTTCATTGGCAAATAAAACTTTGGATGAGACTTAAATCTTCTTGTATGTTTTAATTATTTTTCTTAATCTCTTGATATGTTTTAATTATTTTTCCTATTTATCAATATTTTATCAATATTGTAAAATGAATTTTAAAAATTACAATTATAATTGGCCAGACTCTTTGGACCCTTCTGACATTTATGGCAGGCTTTGAAGCACTCAATTATTTCACTGCAGTAGAAAGCATCCACACAGCTTTGCATTCGAAGGCATCCCCACAACGCTCCACTTGGATATGCTCCTGCTCCATCTTTTCATTCCTTTCCATTTGGTTTGTATATTTTACAATATTGTACATTTTTTTTAAGTTGAAGACCGCGCTTTAACCTGACCATAATTACCCACACACCATGCCAGTTATGATTGATATCCTTAATCTCTCAAATCTTCATATGAATATCGCTGAAATGAAAAATACTGCATGTTCAACTCAACTCAAGATCCTTCATTTCCTTTATGGTAAGAGTGCAATATACAAAACATGTCCTTGTGCTAAATTTCTGTATGCTGCCAACCCAGGGAGCAAAACATTGTACCTATATCCATGAATAAGGACTATTATTTTCAATAATTAATAATTAATGATGAAAATTTTATGTTTCCACCATTTCCTTTTTTAAAATTTCATGGAAATGTGGTTTATATAATTTACAGATTTAATAAATGTTAACACTAATCCAATCTTTATTCTTTAAAATCTTATATTCACTGCCGGTAACTTCAGAAAACAAATTAAATCGAATCACGTTGTAATTTATTTAAGTTAATATATTAATTTTAATTTTGTAAACTTAATATGTTAATTGATTACTTAAAAGTTTATTAAATAGAAAAAATAGATTAAATTAAACTAATCCAATTTTTCTTTTTTAAACTCTTAATTCAGTGCTTGTCACTTTGTTGAATGGAAACATGAAATCAATTCAAGTTGTATTTTGTTGTATTTTATTGTTTTATTTTTTAATTGAAATGTTAATTGATTATTTAAAAATTTATTAGATAGAAAAAAAAATTAAATTAAAATAATTTTTATTGTAATTAAAATTTTAAAAAACATAAAATAAACTAAGACCTACTTAAATTAAGCAATTAAAATAAAAAAATGAAATGGTCATTCTAGTTACGTTGATTTTACTCTTAATTCACTGAATTGAATGGAAAAACGAAATTAAATCAAGTTGTATTTTATTGATTTTTTTTTTTAAATTTAAAGCATTAATTGATTATTTAAAAAGAAAAAAATTAAATAAATTGTTTTTTATTATAATTTTGTATGGAAACATAAAACAAATTTCACTAAGCAATTGAAATAAAAAAAATATGAAATGGTCATTGTAGTTAAGGTTCATTTACCGTAATATTTAAAACTGATCAAAGCTAAGAAGAGCAAGGGGTCACCCTACAAGTGGACTCTGAGTCTTGTTAATTGAGGTTACAAATCATAGGGGAGATATTGTACTTTCACCAGTGGCAGTGATGACAATTTCGGTAGCCATATCAGTGTACCGAAATTTTGGCATTTTCCTGTGTTATTTCTTATATTTTGTTTTGTTTTTATTGGCATTTTCCTGTGTAATTCCTTATATTTTTTCCTTGGCGTTTTCCTCTGATTTTGGTTTATTTATTTTAATGTTTTTTATTAGGAAAGTTTTTATTATGATTTTGGTTTATTTATTTTAATATTTTTTATTAGGAAAAATTTATGGGGAAATTCAAGAGTTGTTTTGTTATATTTATGAATGGGATTTTTAGTAAATTTGTAGAGTGTAAATTAGTGTATCTGGGTATGGAACTAGTTAAATGTCCATCAACATTAATATTATGGATTATTAGTTAAACAAACTTATTATGTATTTTGTAAGAAAAATTGAAGGATATTTTCCCACCTTAATAAATGATATCTCTAGTAAGCTTGTCGACATTGTCAACATAGAATAATGTGGCTAATTTATAAGGAGATTTGAATAATGTGTAAATGATATCTTTAATATACCGGTTGGAATGAAATAATGTATTTAATCGAAAGGGATTTGAAGAGAAAATTTGTTGACATAGAATTAGTTAAATATTCAACAACATTAATGTTAATCTATTAAACTAATCCCTTGCACTTATTTCTTTCAATATTATATTATATGTTGTTTTCTTGAATTATAAAAGTACACTTATTTATTTAAATGTTATATGTTTTTTTCTTGAATTCTGAAGCTGCAACTAAAAAATAACCTTGGATTTAATTTTTCAATATTTAAGTAAAAACTAAGTTTGCTTTTTAAATAAATAATGTTATATGTTTTTTTTTTAATTCTAAGTTGCCACTAAAATATAACCTTAAATTTAATTTTTCAATATTCAATTAAAAACTAAGTTTGTTTTTTAAATAAATAATTTGTATGATTTAGTTTTTAGAAAGTTTATTATTATTAATTTTTAAATAAAAAATTATATTAAATAACAAGGAGAGCTTCATTGGATTTTTCAAATGCTTTCTTAGTAGCCTTTCTTTGTGATCTTCCTCATTAATAATTTCTTCCCAAATTATTGGCCATGAATCTTATACATGCTAAAACATACGGGGTTAAGTTATTATCAATAATCACATTTCTCACCATTATTTCTCTTTGATAATCAAAGAGAATGTGTTGGTTCTTAGTTATATGCTTGGTTGTTTCACAGTAAGCAATCCATTCTTGTGAAGTGGAAGAGGGCCAATATATTGCTAATGAGTGTCCAAAGATCAGGCCCCTTTGGTTGTTTTCGACAAAAACAAGTTTAACATCATTAGTTACAATTTTCAAATCCCACTTCGCCAATTAAGGGTCTATTTTCATCAGTTATGGGTGAAACATGATCACCACATCCTTTTTCTTCGAGTTGAGTCTTTATTCGATTCAACAAGATAACCCAACTTCTTGGTGGTTGGGGTGATCCATTGTCATTTTTTTTAAGGATATAAACATACATCATAATTGAGAGACTTGCTACAAAAAATTTAAGAAATGTATGGATTTGTTTCTTGTCAAAGGGATTTATTTATGAAAATGACACTAGTGAAGACAAGGAAGTCCCAGTTAAATAAAAACATTATGTGAATAATTGGGAACCAAACCTACTTCCCAAATTTTCAACAAAAACAGGTTTAATGACATTAGTCACAATCTTTGGATTCCACTTCGCCAATTGAGGGTCTATTCTCATCGATAATGGGTGGAATATGATCACCACATCCTTTTTCTTTGAGCCAAGTCTTTATTCGATTCGATGACCCAAACCAAACCAACTTCTTGTTGGTTGGGAGTCAGTAATTAGTTGGATCCAACAATGATAGATATTGCATGCGATGCCCTTAATGGGCTTAAAATAGGTGATAAGACTTTGACTATGCATCGTGCTACTGTCAAGTATAGATATACACGATGAAATAATTACATGAATCTATATCTCTTATTGTTCATGCTTAATTATGGCAGTCTAACTGAGACTCTCTTTTTCATTTGATAGCATTGGTCAGCCAAAACTAGAGAAGGAGAATCTCTTAGCACTGGTTCAACAACATATAGCTTTACAGGTGAGGCTTTGCAGTTGTCACAATAATTTTTTCACACAAAAGTAATTGATGTGCATGTTCAAATTTTTTCTTGTTTCTTGTTTATGTGATATATCCTTTTGGGATTCGATGTGTAGTAGTATCTAGCTGTGATAAACATTGCATGTGCTACCCTTAATGGGCTTAAAATGGGTGATAAGACTTTGATTGTGCACCATGCTATTGCCATGTATAGATATACACAATGGCATAATAACCCTTACTGAATATAGATCTCCTATTGTTCATGCTTAATTATGGTAGTCTAACTAAGACTATCTCTTTTTCATTTGATAGTAGTGGTTAGTGCGAAAAAACAAAGTAAGATAATGTCTTAGCATAGGCTCAACAACATATAGCTTTGCAGGTGAGGCTTTTGCAGTTGTCACAACACCTTTTCACATAAAATTAATCGACGTGTCTTTTCAAGCCACTGGTGATAGTCTCCCAAACCACAATGAGAACATGTGAGCAATTGTTGAGTACAATTACTCATCAAAACTCATGGATATGATTTTGATTGATATGCAAATAAGATATTATATTTGAATATTACATTATATCGAGAAGTTGCTTGAATTATTTCATGCATTTAATATTTTTGAAGTTGGCAATGGAATATATGGTTGGCAAGAGACACCACACTCTCTTTGCATGCTCAAGCGATGTAAGATGATATCGGATAGTGGGGATCGGGTGGACCCATTATTGCAGTAAGGGCATGGATATCCATGAAAGTAAGAGGTTGTACCATGTTAAGAGTTTGGATACCATGGTAAGATTTTGGGTATGGGAGGGGACCAATATCAAAACAAGTTAGCCCCATGATATTTCTTTGAAGGACTATTTTCTACCCTCAATCTTTTTATTAGCCTACTTGCACGGGGAGGGAAGGAAAAGGGAGGGAAGAATAGGTGAAATTTTTCCAACCAATCTAATTAATTGAGAGGGAGAATTATGTGAGTTAAGGATCTACACACTTCCTCTTTTCACCACTAGCTACTAAGCTTTGGTCGCTTGAGAGATTTAGAATATATTTGGAAAGGGCCATCCTCATGACAAGCTACCTTTTTCATAGAGTTTCATTAAACCTAACCAATATAATTATCTCTTAGGATCAGTGCCCACGCATATCTATTAAGGGATCAAGACCTTGACAAACCAATATTCATTTCCACACTTCCTCATCGATATCGATTTTTAATTAATATGATGTGCTTACTCACCTTTCAAAAACCAAAACCATTGCCACTACCTTAGAGAGAAAAAGATGAGTTAGTAATAAAGATTCCAAAATAAAAGTTTTAGAGAAAGGATTAATATCTCATGATGATAGAAATGGTGGTTAGGATCAACACATATAGGAACTTTGTGATGAAATATCCTCAAAACTGATAGATGGATATGCAAGAGTATATAGTAAGAACCCCAACAAACACAACTCATGATGCTTGCAACATTTTTTGGAGGAGGAGAAAATTATGTTTCTTTTTTCAAACATGTAAAATGAGTATATTACAATTTAATGAATATATTTTTCTATTAGTATATATGGTTTTATACTTTATCAAAAAAAATTCCAAAACTTCACAATGTTTTATAATTTAGTAAAAGATTTGTCAAGACTTTATAAGGTTTTATAATTCAGTGAAAGATTCACCAAAATTTTACATGATTTTATAATTCAATGAAAGATTCTTCGAGACTTTACAAATATTATATAATTCAATGA